>PVJD01007168.1:0-87882 GCA_004026545.1 Mormoops blainvillei | reverse complement strand
CCCTGACCTTGTTGTCCAGGGCGCCTTTCTTCCCGCCCCATCCGGCTGCTCACTGCACGCCCAGCACGGGCTCTGAAAAGCCACTCCAGGTGCTTGCGGGAACAGACAGATGGGGGGGTCAGTCCTTGGCTGGGGCCAGACGAGGCCCCGGCTCTGCTCTGGCCCCACGTGGAGCCGCAGGGCAAACGCTGGCTGAGCGCCAGCCCCCGCCCCCCGCCCCCGCCCCCGCCCCGGGCGCCTTGTCCCAGCAGGAAGGACAAGCACAGGTGCCCCTTCTGTGGGACTCCCATGAGCAAATGCCTGGCAAGATGCTGCTGCCACGCCGTCCTTCTGTCATGCAACAGACGTTTGCTGTGCACCTACTATGTGCCAGATTCTGTTCTGGGCGCCAGGGAGACAAAAGGGAACTGATGATCTAGAAGGTGGGAGAACTTATGTCTTCTTTCTGGCTTCATTTTGGAAGCTCCCCAGGGCTTCGTATGGGCCCTGGGCCCTGGGAGGTGGCCAGTACTTCTCTTTTTCTAAAATGAATGGTAAACACCCACACCAGGAGGGAGGGGCCCTGCGACTGTGTGTAGCAGGAGGGTAGGTGGCGATTCTGGGTCTGGAGGTTGCGGCCACATCGAGTCCCCACAGAGCACCCTCGACCCAGCTGAGGTGACGCGGTCCACTCCATCCCGACAACAGCGAGTGAAAAGGCCAGGGTCCCCCTCGCGGTCCCCCTCTGACAGCCTGACCTCTGCAGCCAACAGCATCAAGGGCACAGCCTGGCCAAGTGGCAGGGCCCCCAACGTGCCGCGTGAGTCCCCTGACCACATCAGGGGCTGAGCTCCACGGTCCACCACACTGGGCTGCATTCTGGCCCAGCTGTGCTGGGGGCGGGGCTCTTCCCGGCTCACCCCACCCCCCGCTATGTGCCGCAAGGCCCCGTGGGCATCCGAGTGTCCACTCTGCCCTCTACACGGACATGGCGGCACTCTCAGTGAAGAAAGCTTCCTTCATCCCGGTAGGTGAAGGTGAGGGAGGGGGTGCAGGGAGCCCAGGTTTGGGAACCAGAGCACTGATGGTTCAAACCCTGATTCTGCCCCTCGCTAGCTGTGTGACCTCAGCAAAGGGAGTAGACCTCTCTGAACCTCAGCGTCCCCACATGAGGACGGAGAGAGATGTCTTGCCAGGCTGTTGCAAAGGGCCACGAAAGTTGAAGAGTCTCCCGTGCTCTGGGCACAGTCCAGGGTCAGGGACATGGGGGACTAGACGGGGGGTAAAAGGCAAAACCTGCAGAGATCAGACAAGTGGAGGGCAATGGGGCCCGGTGGGGAGTGGGGCGAAGTGAAGGAGCGCGCACCCTCCCTGTTAAAAGGTCAAGTCCAGCCTATTTCCATCATGTAGGAATACGGGCACCAAAGTGACTGATCTTCTTGCTTTTTTAATGGAGTCTACAAATCTAGATTTTTTCATGTAAAATCTGTTAACTTTAAAATGATGCCAATTAATTTGTTAAGGATGAGAAAGCTCTATGCAAGGGCAACTAGACACATCTGTGGACCAAAGGGGGCAAGCCGTGCGTTAGGGACATGGGGCTGCTGTTGTCACTGGGCTGCGGCCTGATGGGGATTTGGATGGCAGGACTCCCAGCTGGTTCTGCGTCTCCCCCTGGTGATGGGTTCTGCAAAGGGAAGCCCTGAGGGCCGGGACTGGGCGAGGGGCCGAGTCCTTGAATAAGGGGCTTCCCTGGGGAAGAGAGGGGCCAGCCGAAGCCTGAGGCTGTGCTCCTGGGGTGCAGGGGCGCAGGCAGGAGGGGGGACGGCCAGCCATGCAGAGGAACAGCGCGGGCTCTGCTCTGCCCAGCCAGGGGCTGAGTGGCGTCCGTGGCAGGCCGGTGCCCACACCAGGCTGCCGTGACAGCCCTCAGGTGCAGAAGGCGGTGGCCCTTCTGAGTGGTCTGTGCCAGGCCCAGGGATCCCCCACCGCAAGGCTTCTGGGCGGAGGGTGAGCCAGGTTACCCTGGAGACCCTTCCTCAAAGACCAGCTGGCAATCTGACCTGGGGGACGTCCCAGTGGGGACTCTCCACGCCTGACTTCGCTTGCCCTGAGTCCAAGTGCCCCGCCCGGCCCCCGCGGAGGGGACCCGGAACAGCATTTGGGACCCCTCTGCCTGCCAGTCAGTAGGGGCGCGGAGAGGTAGGCGCGGGTGCCTTGGCAGGGACAAAGGGCGACCCTGCTTGGGCTTCTCTCCTCTCCGCTGCCACTGCGTCTGGCTTTGACCTTCACCCTTTCCCTCCTCTAATCTCAGCCTGTTCCTGCTCACCGTGGGATCTTGTGGAAGTGCCCTTTGTCAGCAGAAAATTCTTCTGGGTCAAGCTCAAGGTAAAATAATTTGCGTGTAAGAACCTCCCTGGAGCCAACACCGGGTCTGGCGAACCAGACCCCAAAGGTCCCATTGCAACTGGAGGTGGGGCCATTAGGAGGCAAAACTGGGGGAACTTCAGCGTCCCTGTATCCCTCACGGCTATGGCATAGAAGCCCAGAACCACTTCTTGCAGACTCTCCATGTCCAGGGCTGTGCATACAGTCAGTGCTCAATAAATGCACACCCCAAAAATTATCTGGAAAGGGACAGAGTGAGGCTGCTTCCTGAGATCATGCTCCACAGCCCAGGGGACCCACAGGCCCTGGCCAATCCCTCTCCAGAGACTACTGGGGAGGAAAAATATTAATACGTTCAACCCTAATCAAATCTGGGTAATTTCACTAGAAACCTTTCCATAATTTCATCAGCGTTAAAGATTACAATAGCAACAAATTAAACCAACAGGCATGAATTTAGTTGCTCAAGAGGAAAATGGGGCTTGATTTAGAAACGGATGTTACAGTTTATTAACCAATCTAAATTAATTCGATTTTAGCCCACTGTTAAATATACATTAGGATGCATTGCCGAGTGCCTCGCTGGCAGGGGAAGAGAAGGGAGAGGAAGGAAAGCCAGGGGCCCACGCGAGCTCGGGGCCCCCACACAAAGTGGCAGGCTAATCCTGAGGTGTGGGGCTGGGTGCTCAAAACTGGGGAAGGGAGCACCGGCCAGGACGCCTAGTTGTGAGAATTCCAAACTCAATTCAAGCTTAAGCCGAAAGGGGGGTTTATTACGTCAGTCTCTGGAAACCTCAGGGCCGTGCTAGCTTCAGGTACAGCTGGGTCCAGGCGCTTGGGGGTTAACAGGAATTGGCCCTTTTCAGTTTCTTAGTCTGCTTTCCTCCGCGCAGACCTCACACCCGAGCAGAATCCTCCCATCTGGAGGCAGGAAAACCACACTGGCCCCGAGTGTTCGTTCTCCTGGCTCAGCCACCTCGCGGAAAAACGACCCACCCCAACGCAGGGATGCTCTCACTGGCCCGGCCAGGGTCACGGGCCCTTGGCTCATCCGCGAGAGGACGGGAGGGTGGCCAGACCCACGTGAAGCACATAGGTTAAAAGCAGGAGAGAAGAGGTCCCCCCAAAACGCAGGAGAGCTGTTCCCAGTTTTGCAGGCGGAGGGAACCAGTTGGTTGACGCCACAATTTTGGTCCCACGGGCTGACTCATGGTGGACCTCTGACCTCCAGGACCGCAAGAGAATAAATATGCATTGTTCTAAGCCACCGAGTGTTGGCAGTCTGTCATGGCAGCGATAAGAAGCCGATACATTTGTATAAAACCACGCACTCCCCTGGGCCTGAGGGAACGTGCCCCGGGGCAGCCTGGGAAGACAACAACCGAGAGAAAGCAGTTCTGTGGGGCGGCAATTTCAGACCTGCTGTGGCGCAGAATGCAAACACACGGCACCAGGGTTGTCTCGGGCGCACACACAGGCTGTTTCCCACCCTCCTCAGGCCAGGGCCCCCACGAGTAAACACAGCACGTGGCGGGCCTGGGGCTGGCTGGCTGGCTGGCTGCCCCCTGCCACCGTCTGCCCCCCGCCAGTGAGTGAGCACAGGGGGGAAGGAGGCAGGCCAATGCGTGCGACGCCTGCAGCGGGAGACCTTGGCCCTAGGACGCGCCCTCGGCCTGGACAAGGACTTTCTGAGGTAGGAGCCCTCCCACCGGAGGCTCCTTGTCCTTGGCTCCCTCCAGCACAGGGGCCAGCCCAGGGCCAAGATGCTCCTCCCAGTCTCCCCTCAGAGCCGGCTCCCCCAACAGCCTCATGATTCTAAGGTCCCCTCTGCCTCCCCTGGCCCAGGACCCAGCTGGAGCCACACCCCCGTGGGAATGAGAGAAAGGGGCCCTCTGCCTGGGCGCGTTCCAACAGCCAGGTGCTGCTCCCGGGGGAGCGGCCCGGCCTGCAAGCCCAGTCCAGCCTGAGACCAGCCCCGACCACCTGCGCCGGGGCGCCCAGGCAGTGCCCGTCTGTGCACCACACACGCAGGGCTGCTGCAGACCCCTGGCTGTAGGGCCCTGGGGGGGAACACAGAGGCGGGCAGGCCAGGAAGTCCCGCCTCGATACTCAGGGGACCAAGCGAAGCCCAGCGCCTGCCGTGCCAGGCCCTACGGGTGCCCCCGGCCACCCTCCACGGGCACCACAACAGCCCACACAGATGCTGTTCTGAGGAGGCCCACTTGGTGTGGCCCACACCGGGTCTTCCAGAACTTTGTTTCTAGCTGGTGTCTTACAAATGCGGGTATTAGCTTCTCTTGAACAGTCAGCTGACTTAGTCACATGGGGGCCGTGTCCCCCACACGGGTATGATCCAGTGGCACTTCACAGTGAGTGCTCTCTCCGGCCAAGCTCCGAGTCCCCCGACGCCCCGAGTCCCCACCCGGCCCATTCTGAGCCCCTTACTTGCCAGGGTCCTCGGGTTGAGGAGTTTGCCAGCTCTGCCCCCACCAGCTCCCTGTGTTATCTTGGCCCACCACTGCCTGTCTCTGAGCCCTGCTCTTGAACCTGAGGGGGAGGGACAGGCTCCTCCCATCTTCCAGGGCCCCCCAGGCCCTGGTGCTCTGACAGCACACTGGGGAAGGTGGGGCCGGAGACAGAGAGAAAACAGTTTTGCTGAATGCCCCATTAAGCCCTCCTCGTTGGGAAGCCAGGACTGGAGTGGTTTCCTGTTTCAAGGCTTCCCGCACCCTCCCCCGGTGAACTATGCGGCTGAGCGCGGAGGGGAAGGTGCGGGTGGCGGTGGGAGACGGCAGCTGGAGAAGGAGGAGGACCGCTGGGAAGGGGCAGGGTTCCGGCCAGGCTCAGGCACAGTGATGTGCACATCACCGTCAGGGTTCTGCTTGGTCACATGTGCCAGGACCCCCAAACGGCGGCATAAACAAGAGTGGAGGCATCCGATTCTCCTGGGACAGTGGTGGCAGCAAATGCTCCTGTGGGGCACACGCCGTCGTGGGCACCCAGAGCTGTTCCAAGCAGTGCGCACAGACGGACCCACACAACCCCATGTCCTGGGGTGAAAAGCGCCCCCCCAAAAGACTTCATGTCGCCCTAGAACCTGGGCATGTGACCTTATTTGAACAGGGTATAGACTGCATCTCGTGCAGACGTGGCCATGCTGATTCAGGTGGGACCTTAGGCGGTGCCGGTGTCCTCCCAAGAAGAGGGGACCTTGGCTACAGACACCCACAGGGGGAGGTCGTCACGTGACGACAGAGGCAGGGAGGACAGGGGTTCGTCTACAAGACAGGGAACGCCGAGGCTGGCCCATGGCCCCGGACGCTCAGAGGCCTGGCGACCCCAGGGGACACGCGCTCCCGGCCTCGATCTCGCCGCCTCGCTTCCAGAGCCACTAGAGTCCACTGCTGCGGTTTTACGCGGTTTAGTCTGCGGCGCTCGGGTTAGGGTCGCCCAGGCGGTGAACAGGCTCCCCAAGCAAGGCCCTGTCGTCACCCCCATTTTAGAGATGGGGCACTGCGGCACAGAGGGGGCAAGTAACGAGGACAAAGTTGGACAGCTGGGCCCTGGGCTTCCCTTAAAGGCGTCTGCCAGAGACAGGGGCGCGTGTGTGAGTGAGCCCACGTCTGTGGACGTGGCCAGGGACCCCACGGAGCCACTGAGGGGTGCGGGGGGTGTGCAGCAGCCACAGCACTAGACCACGGGATGGACGTGCGTCCACGAGAAGTGCCCATGAAGTCGATGTGATGAGCCACAGGACCCACGTCTCCACAGGATGGGGGGGCCGGAGAGGAGGGGCCGGGGAGGATGAGCGTCGGAGCCTTGGCTGATGGAGCAATTGGAACAAGTGCCAGGTGACCTCTGGGGGAGGAGTCCCAGCAGGGGGAGGAGTCCCAGTGTGGGGAGGCATGGCCCGCTGGTCAGCAAGGAGCATCCGGGATAGCGTTCAAACAAAGAATGGGCTTGCTGAGAGCCGGGGCTTTCCTCCCGTGACCCCCTCAGCCCACCGAGCCTCTCCTCTTTACCTATGAGAAGGGGCTCACGCACTGATCCTCTGTCCCCATCCCGGCGGGTGATGTGAGATGACACTCTCTGGGCAGGTGTTAACACGATTGTCTCTGGGTGAATGTTTCACATTTCCAGTTTTTAATTTCCTCTCTTTTCTATTTATGTGTAGCGTGTACCTATTATTTTTATGTAGGAATAAAACTTTTTTATGGTTTATACTTGAAGATCCCTGACTTTGCTCCCTACGCCCTGGGGAGACTGAGAAAAGTCCCAGATTCACAGCAAAAGCCACTTCGTGTGGCAATGAGCCAGCCCACGCTGAGTGTAATTTCCAGTTCCCGGTGGCTTCTGGCTTGCCTGGATGTGCCCACGCCGTCTTCTCCCCGAGGCTGCACGTGATCATGAGGGGCACAGGAGGCACCAGGGTCTCAGACTCAGGCTGGCAGACTGAACCCGAGCTCGCGTGTCGAGGGCCTGGCTTGGGAAGACTCGGCAGAAAGGAGCGCCTGCGTGTGCCCACCCCAGAGTTCGCCCAGCCTCAGGCACCCGGGTGCGCCTCCCCCGAGTCTAGCGCACACGCGCCCCACCCCCGGAGCCTGCATTACTTCACCTTTCCCTAAACAGCCTCCACTGAAAGGCACGACGTGTGCATGGCAGCTTTGCTCATAATCTCTAAAAACAGGAAACGACCCCAAACCCACCAACAGGTGGGTGGGAGTAGTATGCAGCCATGAAAAAGGAGGAGCTGTAGATAACCTCAACATGAATGCACGAAGAGAGGGACGCTCGGAGGAGCGCGTGCCGCGTGGCCCCACTGATGTGAAATTTCAGGACAAGGCCAGCCTATGAGGAGACGGTAAGCCCGGCGGTGGCCTCAGGGGGCGGGTCTACAGGAGGAGGGCCCACAGCGGAGCCCCTAGGGGCCAGGAAGGTCCTGGAGCTTCATCTGGGTACTAGTTACGGGGTGTATACACCCAGGAAAATGCATCCAGCTGCACCTTTAAGGTGAGTTCCTTTTACACACTCACATGTATGTGTACATGTGTGGACATGTGGGTAAGAAGGGGGGGAAACAATAAATGGAAGGGGGGGAGGTTAGTTTTCCGTCACTGATGTGCTAAGCGTGGAATCTATGAAGTGGTGGGTCTGGGTTTGCGGTTCAAAGCTCGACCCTTTGGTGGGAGTTCTGCGTGCCTCCCTCAGTGCTCACTGAGGGCTGACTGTGTGCAGCGCAGCCCTGACCTCCGGACGACCTCTGGCGCTGGCACAGCTCAGCCCCACTTTACAGGGAGGCAACAGCTCTCATAGGCTCAGCGACCTGCCGGGGGGCACCTTTGGAGCCCAACAGTTGGGCTCCAAGCCTGTGACGTTAATCCCCCTCTCCACGGCCTCCCCAAGTGCCACATCCCTTTTCATCCTACGAATTCTTCCAAACACTGTCCCAGTCCTTGCGATGAACTGTGTGGTAGGCAAAGCAGAGTTGCTCTGATGAAACCTCGTGGCCGCGGGAGTGTGCCCCCACGTCTCAGATCCTCACTGGGCTCTGGGGACAGGGGGCGTGGTGGGAGGGCAGTGAGCCAGGACCCTTCCTCGGGAAGGTCTTCCCGCCCCCCAGCATGGTGGCAGAGGCTCCTCTAGTTATTCCTCAACATCCAATGACCCCCTCTTCCTCAGTAGTAGAAATCCTGACTTTTAGCTGGGCACACAGCAAGCAGGAATAAGGAGGGCACTTTCCAGGCTCTCTTGCAGCTAGGTGTGGCCAAACCACTCAGTGCTGGCCACCGAGGTGCATGTGGAAGTGACTTTGTGCGATGTCTGTGAAGCATCTTTAATGGGAGGAGGAACGGTTACCTTCACGTCTTCCTCCTTTCCGCGGGCTGCAATTAGGGCGTGATGCCAGCAGCTGTCTTTGGCCTTGAGGTGGAAGCCATGACTCCCTTTTGAGTGTGCTTTTCTCTGAGAAGGAACCTTCTATCTTGCTTAACCGTGCCCCCCACCCCCCGCCACTACTGTGGTTCTCTGTCAAATGCTGTCTAACTCATAAAGTCAGTAAAGTGTCTCAGCAGTTCCAAGGGGTGTAGGTTAGCCTCCGGGTGGCCTCGTCTTGGTTGAAAGGAGGCGATCTTTTTTGGGGGTGCTCCCGAGGCCTTAGTGCTGGTCACAGAAGTGGTGCCTGGGTGATAGAGGGACCCCACCATGTCTGTATATTTTGAACAATGTGATTCAAATCCCCAAACAGGTCTGAGTTCCCCGCCTTGGAGGAAAACATTTCAAAGAGCAAACTAGACTCCAGCAGTTACAATGCAACCCCTCTCCCGCCCACTTTCTCAACGTCTCTGAAAGTGTAAACTCTTTCGAACAAAGGGCGAAGCTACTAATGTAACAGGTTGTACACATCCAACCACTCAGATTAAATAGATAGTAACACTTTACCAATTTTGCCGCAGATCCCTCTTTAGACAGACACAGAAGCTGCAGACCCAGCTAAAGCCCTCCTCCCACCAGCATACAAAACACCCCCCTGCCAAGCAGCCTCCCCCGGCCGGTGGACACGCCCCCGCCTCCCGCACCTGTTCCCAATGCCTCTCCTATGCAGTGGTTGCAATAACTACTTTCTTATTCTAGCCGGTTACGTTCATTCCTCTGCATATTTTTGCTCACATGCAGCTGAAGTCATCACTTCGCAACAGTGTACGCGTGAGACTGCTGGGCCCGCCGGGAGCGAGGAAGCCTCCGGGGAGGTTTTTTCCCACCAATATTGCCCACAGACATGTGCTATTTTTATTTTCCTCTAGGACACGTTACAATTCAACGTAATTCAATAGTGTAACTATTCAAATGAAAAGCAAAGCTGAGTTGTGTACCAGCTAAAATTATCCCATGTACCTCCAAGTTGGAGTCCCACGAGAGCTGGGACTCTCTCTCCTGGAAGGGCTGCCAACCCAGAGCTTTCCAGGCGCATCTATCTGATCACCGCCCCCACCACCACAGCAGTAAAAAGACCTTTGGAGCCCCGCCCTGCCCCCCAACCCGGGGAACAGGACCGTTTCCCAGCCTGTCAATCCTGCATGGGTCCTCCCAGACAGCTCAGCCCGCTGCTCCCCTGCACTGTGTCTTCCGGGATGATCTTCCATCCGCGCTGCTCCACAGGGAGGCTGAACGCACACGCACACTTCGGGAGGGTCACTTTAGGTCACACCGGGGAGGGCACCCCTCCAACCCCAGGCGCTGGTGGAGGGAAGGCAGACACGCATTGACGGGGAGCGTGCTGTGTGCTGGGCGCTGTTCTGAGTACGTCACACGACTGACTGACACAGTCGACCCGCTCAGCCCCCAAGCAGGGGGCTTGCTGTCACCTCCCTATTATGACGGAAGCTCAGGCTGGCCCTTCTCCAAACGGGAGTTACTCACACAGGGCGTAGCCCCACTCCTGGGGGTTGCCGGTGGCCAACGAACGCCCATGCCCCCTGAGCAGGGGCGCAAACAGACCCTGGGACACTTGTGCCCACAGCATCCTCACTCACAATTTCCCAAAGGTGGAAACAGCCCCAGGGTCCCTCAGCAACGGAACGGATAATCGGGAATGGGTAATCGGGATGCGGTCTCCGTGGGCAACGGACTGCCGATCACCATGCGAAAGAGCCAAGCGGCTGGGAACCAGGGTTGCTCTAAAAAGTCTATTTAATACAATCTATCTAGAACAAAATATGTATTTTGTTTGTGCAAAAAAAAAACAACAACCCAAAAGACAAAGGACTGAAGTACTGACACATGCCACAGCGTGGGGGAACCGCAGACATACTGTGCTGAGTGAACTGGGCGCAAAAGCACAAATAAATGACTCTAAGGTGGATTTTGCGGGAAACAAACATTCAGTCTGTAGCTTGTACATTTCACCAGAATAAAAAATAAAGCAAAAAAACCCCCACTAGGTATATAAAGCAAGCGTGCGCGCGCGCACACACACACACACACACACACACTCATACACACATGCCCTGACCCACTTGGCGGAAGATGGGTGGCCCTGGTGCAATTTACAGCCCGAGGCCTGGGGCCCAAGGTCCTTCCGGGATGGGCTGAGGTCCATCTGCAGTTGAGACCACGGCTCTTGCTCAATTTTTCCTGCCCTGCATCCCACCTCCCCCATCAATCCCTCCCTCAGGCTCTTCTGGGGACTTGAGCCAGGTCAGGAGAGCTGCAATTTTAAAATCAGGTGACCGGCCAGGCCTCCCCAACAGGATGGAACCTATACATGAGCCCTGGACATGGGCAGCCTGGATGTGTAGCCGCTGAAATCTCTTGCTCTTGTCTCAGAGGAAAGGGGACTGAGGAGTAGAGATGCCGGCCTTGACCAAAATCATGCTGGATGAGGGTGCAAGGGACCGGGACAGGGGCCCACAGCCCACAGCCCACAGCCTCCTGCCCCCCATCTTTACACAGGGCAGGAGAGCTGACAGCCAGGAACAGCGGGCCCTGCGCCCGCAACCCACGGGCTCAGCTCTGAATGAACCATGTCTTATTAAACCCATCGACTGCACCCACCTGACCGGGGACTCCTACCTGCTGGGCACAGCCCGTGACCTCAGCCAGACACACTGGGGCACAGGAAAGGGGACCAAAAGGCCCAACTGGTACGGGAAGTCCCATATCTCAGGGACCAAGAGTGAGCAGAAGTATCTTAAAGACACACATCTCCAGGTTTAATTCTCTCCCTCTTTGCTGAAATAATCCTCGTGTACAAACAAGAAATACTGAGCCCCAGACAGCACTAACTGTGTCTCCTGAAAGGGCCAGCAGCAGGGACGTGCGCTGAAATAATTACGGCTTTTGCATGTGGGGGGGGGGCCGGGAGGAAGGGCAAGGATCTCAGTTGATTATTTATAGTAAATAGCAGGGGGGGAGGTGGAGGTGGGTCGGGTGGTGGCCACCCCTGGCTGGGCTGGGGCGTGGCTTCCTGCTCCACCGGGGCTTCTTCACCATGGGGACTGCGGGGGCGGGGGCGGGGTGGCACGTTGCTGGACCAGGACCCCGGAAAGGTAGACGGGATTGCCTGGTCGAGGGCAGCTGTGGGGGCTGGCAAAGTGGGGTGTCCTGTCGTGATTCTTTAGGGTGGACAGGGTCAGGTTGCCAGTGTGTCCCAAACGTGGGCCTCCGGGGCCTACTGCTGTCGAGAGGAAAGAGTGGGGAGAAGGGAACGCCGAAGAACTGAGCACCTATGACGTACCAGACGCGGAGCCGGGGCCTGGATTGGAATGCCCTGGGGCTGCATGTCCCGTCGACAAATATTTACTGAACACCTACTACACGCTGCATAACAAGCAACCCCAGAAGCTCACTGCGTAAACAATACGCATGATTGAGCTCCTGTGTCTGCCGGCGCCGGCTGGACGGGCTCTGTGCAGTCGCCCGCCCCGCTTCTGCAGCTGCAGGCTGGCGGGCGGACGGGGCGGCCCGGCCCACAGCTCGCCCTCCCGCAGGGACAGTGCCGGCCGGCCGGCTGGCCGCCAGCACACTCTCTTCGTGGGGAGGGAGGAGAAGAAGAGCAAGCAAGAGCGAGCGAGGTTTCCAGGGCTTTGCTCAGCCCTGGCACAGGGTCAAAGCCAAAGTCAAGCGAAAGGAAAACCAACTCCGCCCCTGAGTGGGAGGAGCTGGGAAAGGGCGACCACGGGGAAGGGAACACTGGGCGATTCTGCAACAGCTCCAGGCAGGTCCTGCGCACCAGGCTGTGCTGTTTGCTTGAAGGAGCCGTTGTTTATTAGGCTCTGAGTGTGGGCCACTTGGTCACGCATTCCGCAAATATTTACCGAGTGCCTGCCGGCCAGCTCCGGGGAACCGGCCTCCGGGGGTGAGGGCAGGAGAAGCCAGTGAACATAAGACACCTCCCTGTGGTCCTCGTGGGATGAGCATGGTGTCAGCTGTGACTGAGAAACAAGGGTCACCCCTGAGAGGGGACCTGAATGTGGCCTTGGGGAACGGGGACAACTCCCGAGGAAGGGAGGGTGGAGCAGAAGGTTGAGAGATGCTGGTCATGCCTTGTGCCGGGGCTCAGCAGGTGCCCGGGCCCTGGAAGGAGGGGCGGCCTGCGCAGGGAGGGAGGCTTGGGGCGGGAGGCTTGCTGTGCATGCTGCCCCCGCCCGTCGCCGCGGCTGCTGGGCCTGTGGGCAGAGCTCTCAGAGCCTGCCAGCCCCAAGGGGCCGTGACCATGTCTGAGACCCAGAAAACACCCGGCCTCCAGAACAGAAAAGACGACGGCCAAACCCAAGGCAGTAGCTGTCTCCTGCCATACGGACAGGACCCATCCGTCTGTGAACAAGCCAGCTGCTTCCCAAAAGGCGCCACGCGGTCCCTCAGCTCCTCCCACTGGTGCAGCTGACAAGCACAGGACCAGCTCCCGTGTGTTCACCTCGCCCACGCGCAGGCGCTGCCTCAGGTGCTCTGTGCCCACCCACTCTGCTAACCCCCTGCGAGGGGGTATCGTGGCACCCCCATTCCACAGCCGGGGGCTCGCACGGTCACCATGCAGGGGTCTGTCTGCCCTCTCCTGACTCCACCACCGGACCACACGCCAGGCGTGTGTCTGCTGTGATCCCAGAGAGCCCACGCAGGTGCCAGGCTCACATCTGAACACACGTACTAGGCACAGGCTGGGTGTGCACCTCCCACATGCCCGGCGCTGTGCTAGGGAGAGGGGGGCAGCAGGGAGCGTGGTGGGAAGACCCTCCCTGCCCTGTGGGTGCCTGTGTTCAGGCAGCAGGGGAGACACACAACAAAACATGCATGCACATCCTACAGCAGACACCGGGGAGTGGGAGGACGGGGAGTGACACAGGGAGGGGCCTGGAGGTGCCATTTCAAGCAGAGTAGCAGAGACCTCCCCAGGGAGGGGTCATGCCACCTGAAAGACGCAGAGGGCACAGCCCACACAAAGGCCTGAGGCTGGCACAGTGTCTGTCCAATTTCAGGAGGAGCAAAGAGGCCACGTGGCTGATAGTCAGGGTCGGGGTCCATACTGGAAAATGAGGGCTGAAAGGTGAGAGGGGGCGGCCAGAGCACGGGGTGGGGGCCGTGGGGGGCTCCTGAGCAGAGGAGCAGCCCGCTGTGCCTGCCCTGCGGGCCCGCCGGCGGCCACAGGTCAGGAAAGGTGGTTCCTGCGCCCAGGGCGAGTGCGATGATGGTAGCTGAGGCCTGAGTGCGGAGGGGGCGGTGCTGGGAAGCGGCTGGACTCCCTTTAAAGATGAAAACAACAGGGCGTCCAAATAAATCAGATGTCGGGTATGGGAGCAAAAGTGGAATCAGGGATGACCCCGAGGCTTCGAGCCCAGCACCCAGAGGACAAAGTTAGCCGGCTAGAGAGGGAGAGGGAGAGGGCGAGGGGCGGCAGGTCCAAGGCCACGGCACCCGTGAGCCACCTGCGGCCCAGTTGGGCTCTGCTCTGAGGACGCAGCGGCAGAAAATGCAACACGCTGTCTGGTGTGAGCTTCTGAAAGTCTTCATTCCTCAGGTCTTTCCCCCTCCGGGGATAAAACAGACCGACCAGGTCTCCGCCGCCGCCGCCCCTGAGCGCCGCGAGCCCCCCGCCAGGCCCGCCTCTGTCCGCCGGCTGCGCGCCAGCGCTGTAAATCACCCGGCGCTGAGGCTGGGCCTCGGAGGAGGACGGCTGCTGCGCTGAGGCTCAGACAACAGCAGGGGATTCGGATGAGCTCACGCCGCGGCGGGCACACGAGATTGGCCATAAATTATCACAAAGTGCCTGGAAATCACGGTGATCTCAGCGGAGCTGCCGAAGGAACGAGGCAGGGCGGGGGGCCCTCGCTGCCCTGCACTCCACGCCATCCGCCGGCTGGGGGGCCGGGCGCACGCGCGCGCCCACGTGTGTGCGCCCCAGGCTGGGCCATAAACAGTCTGGCACGCGGGGGAAATGTGAAGGTTTTCTTGAGGACATCGGAGGACCCCTTTGCTTCGTTCCTTAAAAGCTCTGTTTTTGAGCAAGGGACCTCACCTCTCGGATCCCCAGCTTTCCGACCTGAAAATGTGGGTAACAGCTGTACCTCCTCCTCACACACACGGAGAGCGCGGGTGCTGGTCATCCACGGGCTTGGAAACCTGGGCTCTGCAGCCCTGCTCCTCGCACACAGCGGCTGGTCCCACCCCCGGTGTGCAGGTGCTGTCCCGGGACTCGCTCTGAGTCACTACGTCGCCTCCTTCCAGTGGGACCCACAGTGGACAAAGAATGACACAGGGATGAAGTCCCTGTGTTAAGCTGGGGTGCGGGGCCCTTTGTTACCGCAGCAAAAGCTGACCTCTCCTGGTCGACACAGGGTAGATGTGCCGATTCCGTGCACAGGCCTCGGGACAGCGCCTGGCACAGAGTGGGCACCGCCTAGCGTGGGGGTTTCTGCGGAAAATGTCCCCTGGCTGAACTTCCGACCCCCTCTTTTCTCTTTTAAGAACTACAACTCCATAGAGGCTTTAACTTACTGTTTTCTTTAAAATTCTAGCCTGAGATGAACGCACTGTCCGTCTGGCCTCTGGGGCCCGTGGAATCACACGTTTTGCCCCGAGATCTTGCCGGGAGCAGCTGTACGGGGGCTCGTGTTCACCGAACCCGCGTGGTGCGAGGGCTGTGAGCCCTGCTCGGTAAGGCCCGGCTGTTTCTCGCTTAACTCTGAGAAGAACCCCGGGAAGCCAGTAGTGACGCCCATTTTGCTGATGGGAGAATTGAAGCACTTAGAGGTCAAACAGCTTGTTGAGGGCTGGGCAGGAGATGAGCGGCCCGGGGCACCTCATGGGGGGCGGGGGTCCTGTGAGACTTTATGGGGAACAGCTGGGAGGATAGGCGGTCGTGCCCGTCACCAGCTGTTAACATTGTCTACGGGCTTCGGGTCAGAGCACAGCTGTTTTCACCACGTGCCTCGTGCTGCTCTGAGGGCGTTGTCTGTGTGTCATCATTTGGTCCCCACGACGCTCCTCTACGGGAACAGACCTTAGCCTCATCCCGTTGTCCAGGCTAGGAAACGAGGCACAAAGAGGTGAGGGGGCACACCTGGCGTCCCACAGCTAAGAGGTCGGAAGTTGGGGCTCCAGCCCAGGGCCCAGGGGCTCAGCCCCTGTCCTGCACGGCCTCTCCGGGCCTTCCTTGCCCCCTTCCCCGTGCTGTCACTCTGCAAAGACAGAGTGCCACTCTGCAAAGAGCGGGCCACTCAGGACCATGCAGCTGAGGAGACACAGACCTGGGATCTACACAGCCAGCGCTGCAACCCCCAGCGTCCCCCACCTCATCTGCGGGGCCCCCTCGTGCCCCAGGCCAGAGGCAGGTGGGTTTTGCCTCCCCCAGGCCGCGTCCAGCTGGGCAGACAGGCCCGACAGACCCCGCCCTTTCCCGGCTGGCCGCCTGCCTGGCACTGCGGTGACGCGGACCCAGAGGGCCCGAGGCAGAGGCTGCCCTGCTGCCTGCTCAGCATTCTTGCTGGACTTAAAGGGGGAAAAATCCCTGAAAAATGACAGAATCGGAGCTGTAGCTTGCTTAGAATGAAAAAAGAAAAAAAAGAAAAAACTGATAATGTCGGAATCTTTCTTGCAAGCCAGTGCAAATCCAAACGGCTTAAGCAAAAGGGGATTTACCGGCTCGAGTAACTAAAATTTCAGGAACAGATTCGGCTTCAGACACAGCTGGATCCGGGGGCTCAGACAGTGCCCTTAGGCCTGCGTCTCCCCTCTGCGGTGCGTCCTCTCCTCCCTGCTGGCGTCATTCACAGATGCCACCTGGTGGCAAGACGGCTGCCAGGAACTTTATGCTACATCCCCAGGTCACGTCCTGCAGGAAAGGAGGGCCCTTTGGGACCCCGCAGCTAAGTCTCCAGCATCAGCTCTGACTGGCCACCCCGAACCAGTCCCAGATGCCAGAGAAATCCAGTGAGCGGACTGGCTTAGACCCAGCTTGTGGTATCATCGTCCCTGGAGTTGGGGTGCATTGTTAGACTGAGAGTAGAAGGCTGGATCCCTGATGGAAAGCAGGGGTGCTGTCAGAAGGAGGACCGGGCGCTGTGAAGACAGACGCGGGCGTCCACCACACTAAGAACTGAGCCAGGCCGTGCGGGTCTGCACCTTCGGTTTGCCCACCCCTCTCCTTCCCGGCCCGGGCCCCCTGCCCACTGTGCCCCGCCTTCTGGATGGGCCTGGCCAATGCGCAGCCCCCCGCAGGACCTTGGGGGCCACGCTGGCTGTTTCCCTCCACTGAGGGCACCACTCCTCTCAAGGCGATGGTTACCACATCCTCTCTCCGGGGCTGCTGGGACTCTCTGCTCTCCTCCCGTCCAGCCAGGCCGGTACCAGCTCCTCCAGCCCCAGCCCGGGATTCCCGCACGCCTGCCCGCACCTTTGCTGACACTCCCTTTGCGAGGTCCTCTTGGAATTGTCCTTCGTGACTGCGACCGCGCTTGCTGGAGTCCTGCTCCCAGAGAGACGCCCAGAGGAGACCTGGTCAGGGCTGGGACACCGGCCTTCTCCCCTGATCCTTCTACGCTGTCCCCTCCCGCAGGGCCCCTGCCTCTGGTCTAGAAAGCCGGTGACTTGGGGAAGATGGAAGAGCTCCGGAGACGGACGGCGGTCCAACGACGAGACTATACCGAATGCTGCTGAGCCGCACACTCAACAACGGCGAACATCATCCATTTTAGGTCACATATGCTTTACCGTAAATTTTAAAACGTTTTATAAAAATAAAGAGAAGAAAAAGAGCCGGGACGCTCAAACCCTCCCGTACCCAGTGGCCCGCTTCTGGGTCCGCCCCAAGCTGGGCTCCGGCAAGTCCAGCAGGGAGGCAGCGCGGGCGGGGCCGGGCGGCGGCCTCCTCTGGGTCAGTGCTGGACTGATTCCTGTTCCGTGGGGAGCGCAAGGCACAGGCCGGCTTCCTGCCGGTGACCCTGAACTTCAGACGCCCCCAGGCCGCGAGTACCAGCGATGCAAACCACTTCTTCCGCCCAAGCGGGGCGGCATCTCAGCGACCAGGCTGGGCAGCAAGGAGAAAGGCCTTGGCCAAGATGGGAGGGCAGCAGCCACGATGACAGGGTCCCAGCAGGCGCCCGGCCCCCGTCCCCAGGGCAGGAACTGAGTCACCCTGCCCGCACCCTCCCGGCAGCTGCTGGTGCCCGCGGCCCGGACGCCCTGGTTCTGAGGACGGTGGCCCAAGGCCCGCGAGCCAGGGCGGACCCCGAACACACGCCAGAGAGGGCTCTAGATGACGCCGAGCGAGACAGGAGCCGCAGCCCACGGGTGGCCTCGCCCAGCGGGCCTCCTAGAAGGACCTAAAGTTCCCTGGGAGCGCAGTCAAAATCAGAGGGAGAAACAAATGGGTGAAATTAAGTTTAATATTGTATTTAGCCTAACCACCCCCAGATAGGATCGCTCCGGCATTCGTGAGAAATTATCACGGGGATGTCTGCATTCTTTCTTCTCATGTGAACACCTTGAAATCGGCCGTGTATTGTACATGTGCAGTCCACCCCATCGTGGACGCTAATCCCCATGGGACGTGGCCCGAGCCTCGATTTCCTCAAGTCGACGGCGGGGAGGGTAGACCAACCCACCCAAGCGGTTCCACGGACACTTAGGAGTCTTCTGAGCACTGAGTTCCCGAAATCACTTGCCTTTAACGTTTGCATCCATATCATCAAAACAGCCTCATCTTTTTTTTTTTCATTTTAAATTTAAATTAATTAAAATTCGGTTCCTCAGTCTCAGGAGCCGCATCTCAAGGGCTCAACCGATGACCACGCAGCCAGTGGCTACTGTTTCGGACCAGGCAGCTCCACAGGTTGGGGGACGGTTAACGTATGGTCCGCGGGGTCCTTTCATGCCGGTGGAGCCAGCAGCGCGCCCCTCTCTGACTCCGTTCACTCCGCACAATTGTTTGAGTCGCCCGAGTTGCTGTTTGCGTGGGCACAATTTTACCGGGTGGAAGTGAGCGCTAAGAGGAAATGTGGCATAAGGCCAGACCGAAGAGGGGCCTGGAGGTGACAGGTCACCCTGTGGAGGTGACACACGGGTGGGACCTGAAGGCTGTGGTGACCTGAGCAGCTGCATCTGGAAGAACAGGGTCCCAGGCAGAGGAGGGGCAGGCCTGGGGGGGCTGGAGCGGATGAAGAAGAGGGGAAATAAAATCTAAGGGGTCCCAGGGTCAGAGCGTGTGGGACCTGGGGGTGCCGCCAGGGCCTGGGCCTCCAGCCTGAGCATGGTGGCCTCCTCCCGGGTCTGCAGGGCCCACGGCCCCCACCCCATGGCGGCTCCCAGCCCAGCTGCCCTCTCCTTGTCCGGTTCCTTTCATGCAGCGCCGTCACGCTGGCCGCTGTGCTCACCGTCGTGTGTGTCCACAGTCCAGTCCTTATTCTTGCCGGACAGGATTCCATGGTGGGGACAGACCGCCGTCTGTCCGTCCTCCTGGGGATGGGCCACTGGCTTAGCTCCAGGCTCTGGCTTTTACTACAGAGCGACAGTGACCCCACACGATCTCCGTGTGGACTCACGCCTTCGTTTCTCTTGGGTAAATACCTAGGTGCTGGGATGGCTGGAGCACATGGTCGGTGTTCGGTTAACCTCTTAACAAACTCCCAAGCTGACTCCTTCCAGCCATGCACGAGAGTTTGAGGGCCCTAGGTCCTCCGTGTCCTCGTCGACCCCTGATGCTGTCAGTGTCTCTAGCGTCCGTCATTCTGGTGGGCGAGAAGTGGTATCCCATCATGATTCTGGTCACGAGAAGTCACGAGACTTTTAAAGTCCGGAGAACTCACCCATGTGTTCAACAAACACCGGCTGGACACTCACGAAGCTCCGGGCCCTGCGCCAGGCACAGGTGCGAGTGATAACAAGCACAGCCTCGCCGGCTGTTCACGTTCGGGTGTGAGACACACGTACCGATGGCTGAGCGACGGGCGTTAAAGGCACACGATGCCAGAGGGCTGTGACGCAGGGAGTGCGGTCTGCTCTCGGGGGGGGGAATCCAGGTAGCCCCCTCTGAGGAAGTGGCGTTTGAGCTGCGCCCTGCATAATGAGCAAGACCTGCCTCACCGAGGCGGGAGGAGGCCGGGAGCAGAAGTCCAGGGGGAAAGGGAGTCCACGTGCAAAGGCCTATGAATGAGTTGGGATGTTTTGGGCTGCAAGGAACAGCCATGAGGAAATGTAACAGTCTCATAAGAAGTCTGGAGAGTATCGGTTTCAGGATGATTTTTGGCTTCACAATCCAGAACTGAGGGGCCCACCAGCCTTCTGCTCCACCACCGTCAACGGGACAGCCACGTTTGCCTCACGGTCGTGAAGCGGGCACTGCGGCTCCATGCACCACCCCCTCGCATGGCAGTGAGCCATGGGGGAGGACAGGCAAGGCAACAAAGCGAGCGCCTGTCTCACGTGCTCTCCTCTTACGAAGGCAGGGAGTCTGCCCCCAGCAGAATCCCCCTAACATTTCCTTGGCACCACTGGGTCTCAGGCCCACCTCAGACCAACAAACAGAGACTTTCCTCAGGCCTACCTGACCGACCCCGTGGGATAGTGTGGCCCACCCACCCCCACCCACACACACTCCTTAAATAAAACCTGGGCTCCGCTGGAAAGGAAAAGAAGGAATGGCTGCTGGCAAGGTGACCGCTGAGGCCCGCCTGGCTTGCGGATTATTGTTTAACTGAATTGGCCGCCATTTCAGGAATGTCTAGGATGCAGGCCTGAGAGACTTCGCCGAGGTGACATGGCAAAAACCGAGGGACGGTCCAGTCGGCCTCGCCTCAAACGCCAAGACTGAACTCTGAAACGTCCCTCAGAGCAACCACAGTGTGTGGGCAGAGCTGGGAACGAGGCGTCAGTGACGTGAGTCCCGTCTCCGAGGTTCGCGGGGTGAGGGTCCGGGGCCCCTCCGTCCACACCCCAGGGCGGCAGCTGGAGTGGAGCTGGGGGCTGGGCTGGGTGGCTGCGCAAATCATTCCTGGCGCCGGCCCCAGTCCAGCCAGCCGCTGGCACCTGACCAGTTCCCTCTCTCGCTCTCTTGCAAAGCTTTGTTTTTTCACTTCCCTGTGGGAAACATCTCAGCAATTCCAGAAGGCAGCTCTGAAGGGGAAGGTCAACCCGGCGCAGGAACGACGCCCCGCCTTCCCTCCCAGCTGGGGGGCACGGCGGGCTCGGGCGTGGGGGTCTGCGGACACCCTGCCTGGGGGGGCGCATGCTCAGGGTGCGTGGGCGAAGTGTGTGCACGTGGGTGTGTGTTCGCAGGGCGTGGGTGCCGCGAGAGGTGTGCGCTCTGTGTCTTCCCTCACTCCACCGGGGTTGACGAAGCGCCCGCTAGGGGCCTGAGAAAAGACAGACTGCGAACCAGAGAGCCAACAAGAGACATCTCAGACGTGCTGGGGTGGAAGTGCAGCCTGCAGCCGCCTTCGGGGCCCCCGCCCGCCCGAGACGTGAGAGCGGTCGACGCCCGAGGTCCTGCGAAGAGCCAGCGGAAGCTGGCTCAGGCAGAGTGCAAGTGCAAAGCCCGGAAGCCGGGGGGCGCCGGCGAGCCCACAGAACCTGGCCTGATGCACGGCAGACCCCGAGGAGCCCAGGCCCAGGAGGATGCAGGGCTCCCCGGGGTGGTCTCTATAGTCTGACCGGAAGGAACACTCCACTGGCCAGTTTCCAGCAGAGAGTGCTGACCCCTCACCCTTCAGGAAGCAGGCACTCCAGGTGACCCGGGAGAGGGGACGGGAAGCAGGGACGAGCCAGGGGAAGGCACACTCGGGTCCGGAGCCTCAAGAGGGTGTGGGAGGCAGCCAGTGGGCACCGCTTCATGGCCCCAGAGGACAAAGGGTCAGAGGGGGAGAAGTTAGGAGTCAGGATTCGATCCACTTACTTGCAATAGAAAACCCATTCACTGGGCAGGGCGGGGACCCACAGGGAAGGCTTAGCAGCTGCTGCGCGTAAATAGGAAACAGATCTCGCTGCCCACAGGAGGTCACCTCCATTTTGCAGACTAAGAAACTGACGTCAAAGAGGTTACGTGACTTACCCAGCGTCACACAGCTAGTGAGTGGTAGAACTGGGATGTCAGCCCATTGGATTTGACTTTTGTCATTTGCAGCCATCAAGTCCTGGTCCTTATGTCATGAGACACTTGAAACCTGATCTGAGTCAAACCAGGAGGTGACTGACCCTCGAGCAGCCCCTTCCTCCTCAACATGGGGGCCAAAGCCCCCTGGCAGATGAAGATGGCGGGCCCACGCCAGCAAGGGAAAGGCGCCGACCGGGTCCGGGGCACGAGACCACAGACAGAAGGAGCAGCCGGCAGACTGGGGATTTGCCTTTGGAGTCGGAGTCACCAAAGCGAGATCCCACCGAACGCCCCGATAAAGCCAAACCACCGAAGCTCGAGCGCACACGCCGTCCAGGGGCCCGACCCCAGGGAGGCCACATGCCCCGTTTGACAGGTGAGGAAACGAGGGCCGGAAAGGTGCACCACCTTCCCGAGGTCACACAGCTCACGGGACAGGAAACTGGGAACCAAACCCAAGTCTCCCAGCGTCCCCCAAGGCTCTTTGCTCCTACCTTGGAGCTGGGTGACAATTCTCTGTCCTCTGCTATAGGGCACACTTGCTATTGTAGCCACACTGCATCTACTCCCTTTTCATGGTAGCATAGCCCTGCACTGCCTCCACCTGCCAGGACTCTCAGCTCAGGGGGTTCTGGTAGGGTTCCACCCCCTCAAAGGCGGGGCCTGTAACCCAAGCCTAGCCAATGAGAGCACTGCTAGCCAGGGGATTGGCTCAGAGATGGGCAAGTGACCCAAGCTGGTCCAATCAGAATGATTAGTAGCATTTCTGCAGGAGTTACCAGGGAGCAAACATTCCATCTTTTCTGCTAGACCTGATACCAAAGGAGATGTGAGTTAAAACAACACAAGTGTATTATCTTACAAATCTGGCAGTCTAAAATCCATGTCACAAGGCTGAAATCAAGATGTCAGCAGGGCTGCCCTGGCCGTGTGGCTCAGTTGGTTGGATCATCGTCCCATAACCGAAAGGCTGCAGGTTCAATTCCCAGTCAGGACACATACCTAGGTTGTGGGTCTGGTGCTGGTCCGGGCGTGTGCGATTCCCAGAGCGGGCGCAGGTGATCCTTGGTCCAGGCGTGTACAGGAGACAACCAATCGAGCCTTCTCTCTAGCATAGATGTTTCTCTCTCTCTTCCTCTCTTCCTAAAAAAAAAAAAAAGATCCCCAGGTGAGGATAAAAAAAAAAAAATGTCAGCAGGGCCATGTTGCTCCCTGTGGTTCTGGAGGAAAATCCACGAGCTGCCTCCCCAGCCCCTTCTAGAAAGGGCACCACTCCCTTCCCTACGTCTGCAGTCACTGCCCTCTGCCTCTGATTCTCCCGATAAGGACGCCTGCGATGACACAGCCCTCATGATAGTCCAGGACAGTCTGCACATCTCAAGACCCTTCACTGAACCACACCCGCAGAGCCCCCTTTGCCAGGTAAGGTCACCTACTCGCACTGCCCTGGGATTAGGACATAAACTTCTCTGGGGGAGGCCACGATTCAAAACCTTGGAAAACAGGGAACCAAGACGGAAGGAAAGTAAAACCTGGTGTTTTGAGCACCTGAATCAAGCTCTACCTGAAACTATATACTTTTCTGTTACAGGCTGACTATTAAGTTAACCTGTGGCCAGGGCTAGTTTGAGGCTTTGTTTTGTTTGGCACTTGCAGCCTGGTTGCTGCAACTCCCCACCAAGACCGTCACGATGAGTCATCGCCAGCTTGCAGGTCCCCCTCCTGTGAGGCTGAAATTCTTTGAGAGCAAGGACAATGCCTTATTGAACCGTCATCAGACCTGGCATGGTGCTTGGCACCTAGGGGGCACAGGGCAAACGTTTGTTGACTGAATAACAATTTGATGAAACCACTGAGCGACACCAGCCCCAATGCCCGCCCTCGGCGGCCGCCTCTGGAAGAGGGGGGCAGGGAGAAGCCTCACAGAATCCTCCAAGGGCGAAGTGCAGGCCAGTCCCTTTCTCTGCAGAGGTGGCAGCTTCTCACGGACAGGTTCTGAGGGTGACCCAGACTGGAGGCTCAGAAAAGGCCTGACCTTCACGGGCAGCCGGCAGCCCCGCGTCCTGAGCCAGCGCTTCCAAATTAATCCCAGGACGGCAGCTGCCGCCCTCCGCCAATCAATTCATCTGAGTCATTTCTGGTCAGGAAGCGCCTCGCTCTTGAGCGAGAGTCGCAGTGGGTCCCTCTGCACGCCCAGAGAGAGACTCATTTTCCGTGGCCACAGGGCTGAGCAGCCGAGGCCCCCCGAGGCGGGGGTTCCACAGAGCCAGGAGGGGAGCGGGGCAGGACAACACCTCCCAGGAAGACCCAGATGTCTTCACCCCCAGAGCTGGGCTATTCTAATCAACGAGGTCCCTGTAATTTTTGTCCCTACGCTCATGCTCTCTTCTTTAGCCCGCCCCAGACACAGGCACCTGTTCCTTGCCCGCCTCATGCTGAAGGGTCCGACTGACCCTCTGTAAACCCCGAGGGGCAGGGCCCGGGCTCAGCCGCCTCTGTGCTGAGCCCCGCACTCTGCGCCTCGTGCGCTTCAGTGCAACAGCGATGCGCGCCTTTGCACACGCTGTTCCTCGTACCTCAGACGCTGTTCCTCACACCGCCTCTACCTTGTCCTGGCTACTGCGTCCCGTCAGTGTTCAAAGACTGAGCGGAAATGTTGCTTCCTGCTTGTTTAATCAACAGGGATTAATAAAAATAACTAACGGTGCGTACGCAGTGCTCAGGCGTCACCAGGCTCCTCCACCTATTACAGATACTTGTCACTTAACCTTCAGAGAGAGCCCTGGAGGCGGGGAAACTGGCCCGGATAGTAAGTGGCTGACAGACAGACAGACAGACAGAGCTGTCCCCAGAGGCGGGCTGCTTAACTCCTGAGCTATACCAAGCTGGGGGCTTTCCGCCCTCAGGCAGACTTCCTGGGCCCCCGGATTTTAGCCAAATCCCTGGCCGTGCGCCCAGTAGCCCCCATCAGGCCCCAGTGGTTGGGGGGGGCTGCCCGCTCACCCCGACTCCCCGCACCACCACTGAATGGAGCATAAACACGTGAACAAGTGAAGGGGCGGCCAAGCCATGGGGGCTTGGGAAAGCAACATTTTGTGCCTCAGTTTCTCTTTTGTGGTATAGCGATAATAATGACATAATGACACCTACCTTGACAAGGGTGTACGTGCGACCACCTTCTTGAGGGGGTTCTGATGGAGAATTCAAGTAAGAGATGGAGGGGCCGGTCTCAAAACACATCCACTCGTCAGTTACCGAGGCCGCGCTGACTGAAGAGTCCCATGGGGCGACGTCATAAGTAGCTCGACAGCCCGGGCACCCAGCGCTCAGCTCGGAAGCAGCTGCAAGCACCTACAACCGTGGGCCAACACAGAGCTGGGCAGGCGCACCCCCGCCCCCTGCTGGCGGCTCAGGCCTGCCGGGCCCTGCGGGACTCTCAGCAGCCCCCGCGTGCAGGGTGACAACCTGGGGGTCTCACAGGAGTGGGAAGGCACCCACAGTGAGATAGCCCTGGGGACTATACGCAGACGGTGGAGGTGGCGGTCAAGCCCGGAAGAAACGGGGCGGGGGGGCAGCCGCCTCGATTCCCCACCCTGCCCGGGTCCCCATACCTGCAGCCTGGGCCGAAACCCTCCCTCCCCAGAGGGCGGGGCTCAGAGGTCACTTCAGAACCCACGTCTCTGACTCTGCCTGACAAGGGTAAGATCCCAGGGTGACTTCTGGCAGCTCCCTGATCCCAAACAAGCCAAATCTGGGTCTTGGCAAATTATAGCCGGAGGTTCTCGCACAAGCCAAGGAGTTGTAAGCGTCCTCTGGCAGAGGAGACACCTGCCTGTGGGGGCAGGAGTCATGGGTGCCAGCTGGCCTTGGCAGGTAGCCAGCTTCCGCCTACACACCTTCAGGGACGGGGAGCTCACTCCTGTCTGAGCTCATGATTGGGGATTGCGGATTCGGCTTGCGTGGATCCGCGCTGACAGGACTCCCACGGGCCCCCGAGCCCGGCGTGGCCCACACGGCCGCAGGCCCGGCCTCTCTGCACTTTGGCAAGGCCATCGCACTCCGGCCCAGGCCCGAGCCACTGAGCTCACCCCCGGTGGCCAGGGACCCGGCGCCTGGGCCTCGCAGGCCTTTCCTTCCTCATGGGGCTCATGTTCTAGAATGAGGACATTCCCAACACAATCACCGCGATAAACCTGGAGTTACGAGCTGGGGAAAGTCCTGGGGAGACGAGGGGCAGGTGAAGGATGTGGGGGCTCCTCGCAGGCATGAATTTGGACACCAAAGTATTAGAACTTCCAGGACATTTCCGGGGTTTGGAAGAATGAGGGTTTTGTCCCAAAAAAGGAAAAAAGAAAAAAGAACAGAGGGAGGGAGGGAGAGAAAAAGGGAAGCAAAGGGAAGGAAAGGGCTGCTTGGTCCCTGTAGCTACAACATGATCCGAGAGTCAGCACATTAGAGCCATGAGCCAAATCCAGCCTGTGGCCTGCTTTTGTCCAGCCTGTACACTAAGAATAATTTTTTAAAAATATTTTTAAAGAGTTGTAGAAAACAAACAAAAAACGAAAACGTATGCAAGAGAGCTTATGGCCCACAGAGCCTAACACATTTGCTATTCGGCCCTTTACGGAAAAAGTGAGCCCCCTCCAAGTCTGGTCCGCCAGCCTTCGTTTGCCAACGAGCCCCCGACCCGGGCCAGCTGTGAATGCAGACCTAGGGCAGCCCGGGCAGCCCAGAAATGTCCATTTCCGTGCCTGAGGCGGAGTGCTACCCGTCACAAGCCCCTGAAAGCCAGGGTCCGGAAGGTTGAGTGATCTCTGCCCCGACCGGGGTCCCGGGGAAACGGGTGTCCCCGCACACCCCAGAGAGCAGAGCGGTCTGGCAGCCTCCCCCATGATCCATTTCTCATCAGCTGTTTCGGAAACAAGGGGCTTCCTTTTCCCCGCACCACGGATGGCATAGCGTGATTTCTGCTTTACGAACTGAGAGGACGAAAAGGCCTATTTATGAGCTGGGGTTCTTGGTTCCAAGGGATAAGATCCCAATTCAAACTGGCTGAGGCAAAAAGAGAATTCATCAGCCCATGTTATTGAAATGTCTGGAGTCCGGCTTCAGGCAGAGATGGATCCAGGGGCTCAAGCTGGCACCATCAGCACCCATTCTGTTCCTCTTCTTTTGGGCGGGGTTCATTCTCAGGGAGGCACCCTCTCCAGAGGACGTGGAGCCAGGTGCCCACATCCCACCCACTCGCCCACCCCAGCAGGAAGAGCTTCTCTCCCCATGGCTCCAGAGCTGAACCTCACTGAACCCTGCTTGGATCATGTGACCCCCATCTGGCCAATGACTGTGGTCAGGGGGTGGGATGACCTGATTGGCCAGGTTTGGTCATGTGCTCCTCCAGGGTGGGTGGGGTCAGCCCCACCTGACTCACAGGTGCTGAGGGAAAAGAAGAGAATCCTTTCCCCAACAAGATCTGGAGGCTGTTACCAGGAGGAGGGACAGATGCTGAGCCATCAAAAGCAACTACTGCCCCCTACAGAAGCCAGCTGGCATTTCTCAGGCCCTCTGCTCAGTCCCACGACCACGAGTTTTGCAGCTGAGAAAACTGGGATCCTCCGGGTGAAGCCTCTCCAAGTCGCACCCTTAACCTGCGTCGGTAGTGTTCCTGCCACCCACACTGACCACCGTGCACCTCCAACTCTGCCGTCCGAGAGCCCTGCACACAGTCAGGACACCCCGTGGCGCTGCTGTTGGGGGTCTGCCCTACGCTGGGCTGTGAGGAGCCTCAGAGCGGAGACTGTCTCTGTCTCGTCCGCTGCAGCATCTCTGACACAGGGCAAACTCCTCGGGCACCTGGCACGTGAACGCATAGAGTCCTGGCATTTAGCGCACAGTAGGTGCTCACGAATACATGATAAACACATGTGTATGCATGCGGATAAACACAGGGCCACAAACACTTGGGGATAAATCAAAGTCTCTTTAGTGCCTACACACAGTAGGCGCACCACAAATAGCTGGTGAAATAACACGTCAGCGCCTACGCATAGTAGGTGCTTAACAGATAGTGAATAAAAAAATGAGTCTCAGTGGAAGCCAAGCTGCCTGGCTGCTCAAACATTTCCAGATCATCACCGAGAGAGATGGAGACAGAGAGCTGGGGGAGGGAGACGTGAATGAATGACGGAGCCCTTCTCCGGAGCCCGTAGCACTCAGAGGAGGACCCCGGTCCCCACAGAAGGTCCTAGACAGTGAGCCTCAAGGGTACGTGGAGAGCAAGCCCAGCTTGGGAAAGGGACGCTGGTCTTTGTGAGCCAGGAGAGGGGGAGGTGGGGCTGGCGGGAGGAAGCCAGGTCAGCGGGGACCCAGCCAACCGGCTGTGCCAGGGACAGTGTGCCCTGGGGCAGGGCTGGCCCCGCCCGCCCCTGACCTGGCCTCCTCCCCCAATAGAGCATCCATTGTGAGTGGGTAATTGGGTTCCGGCTCATCCCCTCCCCCGGCTGGGGGTGGAAGCAAAGGGAAACACAATCTGTTTTCTATTTGTCACAGCTGCCAAGGCTCAGCTCCCTCCCCTGCACAGCCCCCCCACCCCGCCCGGCCCTGCTGAGCCACGGAGGCTGTGACAGGCTTCGGCTGGGGCTGAGTGTGGATCAGAGCTGCCTACGCAGGCTGGCTCACCTGGGAGAAACCACGTGACGGAAACCCAGGGGCGGCCCAAGGGGCCCCTCACCGGTGCGGAGCGGTCGCAGAAGCCCCCCCCGATAGGAGTCTCTCCACCCGAAGGAGGGGCTCCCCTCCTGGCTCACATTCGTTGGAGCCGTGTGACCCTGGGCCAACCTTTCTGTGCCTCGGTTCCCTCACCTGTAAAACGGGAATGACAGTGATATTATGAAAGGCCGAGATTGTCTGGAGCGTGTCCACGCGGCAGGGGCTGGGCACACACAGGTGGGTGGCTGCCGTCACTCCATGCATTGTTCAGGGAGCTGGCACTCCCCGGTCGCAGGTCAGGGTGCAGAGCTGGGGTCTCTGCCTCGTACCACTTCCACAGGGGGACGAAACAGCGCTCGCCACTGCGTGAGCCCTGGGGCAGTATCTCTCTGCTCTGCCACTCGACTCTGTGAGGACAGACAATCAGTCCTCACCCCTGCAGCATCCGGCCTTGCAGGTCTCGCAGGTCTGGAGTGGGGCCCGAGAATTTGCATTTCTAACACATGCCCAGAGGACAGTGCTGCTGTTGCGAGTCTGGGGGCCACACTCTGAGAACCACGGACCTACAGAAAACAGAAGGGAGTGGTCGTGGTTTTTAAACTTCACAGCCAGAGCATCTTGTTCGGGATTAGACATCTTCGCTCTGCACCCATGATGCTTGACCGGGGCTGTTCTGCCAGCAGGGGACACCGGGCAATGTCTGGAGACACTTTCTGGTTATCACGAGTTGAGGGGAACGTGCTCCTGGCATCCAGCGGGGAGGCTCCTGGATGCTGCAAAATGTCCTACGATGGCCGGGACGGCCTCCCAAAGCAATTATCCTGCCCCAAATGTCAGCAGCCCCCGGAGATATCAAAGTACCTGTCCACACGGAAACGCTCACGGTAGCTCCAGTTCACAGCAGCCAGAAAATGGGAACCACCCAAACGTCCATCACCTGATGAACGAACAAACAAAACGTGGGCTAGCTGCAGTGCAGTATTATTCAGCCACGAAAAGGAGGGGGGTCCTGGCATGCGTCACGACTGAGATGAACCTCGAGAGCATGGCGCTAAGTGGAAGGAGCCAGACACAAGAGGCCGCACGTTGCTGGGTTCTACGTCTGTGACATGTCCGGGGAGGGCAATGTGCGGAGACGAGAACAGAGCGCTGGCTGACAGGGCCTGGGGACCAGGGGGCGGCCAGGGCTGCTGATCAGTGTGAGGTTTCCTTGTAGGGATAAGGGGCTGTTCTAAAATTAGCTGTGGTCATGGTGGCACGACTGTGCGAACAGGCTAAAATTTACTGCCTCGTGAAACTTCATGGGTGAACTGTGTCCTATGGGCATTTACATCTCAGTATACATATCACGGAAAAGCTGATGGCGTCGGCGCGGAGACGCTGCTGGGCCCTCCGTGACTAAGATCTGTTGCGCTCCGGCCGAGGGTGGCGCTCGCTGATTTTCACAGCGGGGAGGCCGGTGGCCGCCGTCCCGCCCACGAGGACCTGGGCGGCCCCAGACTTTGCCGCGGGGAACAGCGCTCTGCCGTGCCCCTCCTTGCACACATAGCCCGGGGCCCGCGTGGCCTGGGCCTGGGAGAAGAACCGCGGAGTCACAGGAACAGGAAATGCGCGTTGACGAGGAAATGCCAGCTTCGTCCCGAGCCCGCGCCGCTCGCCCAGGGCGCTAGGCGGCGGACCCACCTGTTTTCTCGCTGAGCTGCCCCTGCAGTGGCTTCGCCGGGTCCACCTCAGAGATGAGGACGCTGGGGCTCCGGCGGGGCATTAAACGGCCTGGCCCAGCAGTGGCAGACCAGACTCAAGCTGTCAGCCCCGCACCCTACGGCGAAGTCCCCGTCAGGTCCAAGAGCCACCGAGGCAGGCCGGCTTGGGGCAGTGAGGCGGGGCCCACCCAGAAGCAGCTCTGAATAATTCACCAGCCGCTTCCACCCCGCCTGGTGACAACTGGTTACACAGGTGACAAGTGTTGAGAAAGCAGTCAGGTGCTTCGAGACATACATGTGTAAGAGGGCGCGGCCTGCTGAACTTTCTAGAATGGCCATCTCCTCAGGTTTCCAAAGTCCTCCCCGACCCCTATGCCTCCTTCCTGCCCCACGCGGGCAGGATGGCACAGCAGCGACGCAGGCGGGGCCTGCGAGCCTCAGGCCTCCTTCCAAACACCGCCTTCGTCGCGGACTTGCTGTGTGGCCGGGGGCCGTGGCTCGATATCTCTGAGCTCACCTCCTCTCTTCATACAAACAGGGACAGCGACACAGCGTACGCTGCAGGCCACAACCCAGGTCTGCGGCCTAGATCCGATTATCCTTCCTTTCCAGTTAACTTGAACCAATTCCAAGTCCTCTGCCCCCAGGGTGACAGGAAACTGTCTCAGTCTCAGAACCGAGGCTCGTCCACACCAGGTCTGGTCAGACACCAAATGTCATTGGTTTCCCACTCAGGACCCCCGAGAGGCCTGGGATCCAGGCCCATGTGGTCCCTTCTGGTGTGCAATTCCTCAGCCTCTGTGTTGGGGGTTGGGGGGAGCTTGTCGGCACCCCACCAGGACCTCTTTGCTTAGGGCGCCCCCTTCCTGGCACATCGTGCAGCTTCTAGGTCCTGTCACTGCTCCGGAATGAGGTCACCAGGCCTGCCTCCCTCTTACCAACTCCAGCACATGAAAACCTCTCTCCCTCCTCCTCCAGAACTGACAGCAAGTCCTCCGTGAGCTCAGGGGTGCCGCCTGTCCCGCGGGAAGGAAACTTGAGCTGGGCCAGGGTTGCTGAGCCAGGGACACTGTCTCCCAGCCTCCCCAGTTCCCACGGGAGCCTGAGCAGAAGTGGCTGGTGCAACCTTCACACTACCTGCTTTACAGGAAGCGGCTTGCCCACCACTCCCCCCGTCCCCCCCCATCCGCAGCTGGAATGTGGATCTGGCTTTGACTCCGCTTCAACCTTGCAGCGAAGGACCGCGTCCTGGGGGCGTTTGCACGAGATGGAAGGACCAGGACCCCGAACAATGGCACGTGCACTGCCCTCTGCAGCCTTGCACTAGAGAAGAGCAAAGGTCTCTCTTGCTTTGACTAATGTGTTTTAGGGGTTTCTTCACAGCAGCTGAGCCAGCCTATCCCCTGACTAATATGTGGGATTTTCACAAAAGGTGTGTGACGGTTAATTTGATGTGTCAAACTGACTGGGCCACAGGCACCCAGACACTTGGTTTAACGCTACCCTGGGTGTGTCTGAGTGGAGGTTTCTGCATGAGATTCACATCTGAGTCAGCGGGCCGGGCGAAGCCGACCACTCTCCCCACAGTGGGTGGGCCTCGTCCAATCAGTCTCAGGCTTGACCAGAATGACAAGGGAAGGAAAATTCATTCTCTTTGCCTGACTTCAGGGTGGGACGCCGGTCCTCCCCTGCCTCTGAACTCGGACTCCAACTAGAGCTCACGCTGTTGGTTTTTCTGGGTCCCCAGCTTGCAAACGGCAGACTGCAGGACTTCTCGACCCCCACTGCCCTGGGAGACGGTTCCTCACGACGAATCTCTTTTTAAGTATACAGCGGTGACACCGACATAGGCCTGGGTGTCCTATCGGTCCGTGTCTCTGGAGAGCCCAGATTAACACAGGGCAGGGAAGTGAACTGTCTCGCAGGGGCTCGTGCCCTCTGCTCAGCAAAAGCAGACGTCAAGCAGATGCGAAGGGCTGGACGCTGGCTTCGCACCGGGGGAAGGGACAGTGACGGGGCGGACGATCGTGAATGAGCATCTCAGTGAAGGGTCCTGGCTTGAGGAGCAAGTCCGCACCGCCTGTTTGAGAACTGCTGAGACAGTCGATCTTAAAAGTCCTTGTCACAACGTAAATAAGTTAATTAAATAGCCCGTGACTAGGGGAGGTGATGGGTGTTGACTCACTGCGATGATGTGCTCGAGACTGGGGCAAAAGTAGCCTGCCGTTGTGAGTGTGTGAGAAACACGGTTTGTTCTCGTACCATTAGTTATTAGTTATTATTGTATTTGTTTCCACATGATCAACTGTAAACCTACTTTTGCCCCGCCCTGCATGTCCAGCTAGCACCGGAAATTAATACAATGTTAGACGTCAATCATGTCTGAATAAAGCTGGGGGGGAGTGAACGTTTATAAAGAGGGAACCCACCACAGTGATGCCTAGCACGGGGTGGGGGCGTGTCTGAAGGATGAAGGGTCTGACGCCTGTGTGCGGGGCACAGGGTGCATGAGGCCCGGCACCTGGTGAGTGCCGGGCACGTGGCAATGATCTGTGGTGGGCAGACCCGGGCGCTCACTGTCCTGCCGTTGCCGTGGTCCAGGGCATTTCAGAACTGCCGCAAGTAACGGCTGCACACCTACTGCGTGCCGGGCACCCCTCTGGATCCGGGGCCCACAGTGGGCGGTAAGAAAAACCCGGTCCCAGCCTTCTGGGGCCAGACCTGCTCCCTCGAGAGGTGCCAGCATGGGGCCTCTGGGAGCCAGGCCGGCCAGCTTTAAGGTTCAGCAGCAGGTGTGGAACCCCCGCCAGAGGGGTGACGTGGCTGAGGCAGCGGAGGGTGATGATCCCAGGAGACACAGAGCGGATGGGAGTCAGTCATCAGTGTCCCCAGGAGGGAGAAGGGAAACCCCACCCTCTATGATGCCTCAGCAGAACCGCTCCCTCGAATGAACAGTAACAGTCACAGGGTGGGATTTTTCTTCTCCACCTCCACCCCACCAGAAGTGGGGCATGGCCACGTGACCTGCCTGGGCCAATGAGATGTGAATGGCAGTGATAGATGCTGCTTCTCAGGTCCAGCACAACATGCCCCCGCCCCGCCCAGTGGTGCCCACAGAGGGGAGGAGGTGCTCCACCTGTCTGGGTCCCAGAGGAGGGCGTGCGGGCAGAGCACCCAGCCTACCCACCCTGGACGTGTAGCACAAGTGAGACGTGAACCCTGGCTGCTGTAAGCCGTGGGATCCCGGGGCTGTTTGTTACTGCAGTACAACTGAGCAGATACTGACCGATGCATCTGCCCTTCCCAAAGAGGGAACGAAGCCTGAAAGAGGTCACGCAGCTTACCAGGAGTCGGGTGCAGAAGCACGGCCGGGGCTCAAAGTCGGGTCTGCCCATCGCCGCGACCCTTCTGGAGGTGGGGTGTCTCCTTTCTGAATAAACCCAGCCAATCCCCTCGCTGCTGACCCCTTCAATTAAAGCCCATTCTGAGGTCTCTTGGTTTCTAAATGAACAGCCCCGATCATGTGGGCTCAGGGCCCTCTCTGCTCCGGCTGCTCGTCTTATCAGAAGTTGCCAACAAGACAAACGGTCCCATGGCTTGCTGTCCCACTGTCAGCACAGCTCGCAGTGAGTGGCGGCGCAGACCCCAGGGCTAAATCACGCCTGCCCTTCCGAGAGCTGGGCGGGACCTCCACAAAGAGCATCGTGGCGGGGGTGGGAGGTGGCAGGGAGGGGCAGTAGCAGCTTGGAGGGCTCTACCAAGGACCCCAGCACAGCTTCAAGGTCTTTGCAGAGCCCCAGGGACCTGGGGGAGCACTGCGGGGGTGTTCTCGGCCTGGCACCCAGTTCCCCTCTTAAGGTTTAACAGTGACACTCTTCCCTCGGTAAGGTCGCTCCTCCTTTGCTCCTGGGTGGTTCAGACGGGGTCATCACTCCCTCCGCCAGCTACAGGAAGTGGACTGTGACCTAGCCCGGCCTATGGGGGCCCTGTGTCCTGTCACTGCTGCAATTAGTTCAGGGTGAGTACATACCCCAGGGCAACCGGACCCAATTCTCAGCCTTGTGTGGAAACGCCAGAAAAGGAGGTTGTTTACAGAGGGAATGTCCTTCTCATCGCGCTATCTCTAGCTTCTAGCCCAACTGCGGGCACATGGCAGGAGCCCGTAAACTGGCGCCGCCGAGTGAGCGAATGAGCCTGCCGGCCTTGAGATAGCTGGGGGCCTCTCTGGGCTCAGCCGCGCTAACTCTGCGCCCTCCAGGAGCTCTCTTCACGTCTCTGGGCCTCAGTGTCTGTGCCTGTAAAGGAGATTAAAAATAGCTGCTCCTGTCAGTTAGCTACTGCCAACAATATGCTGTGTAACAAATGACCTCTCAGCTCAGCGGCTGAAAACAACAGTCATGCATTAGCATTTCGACACCTGCCAGCTGGCTCGTCCACCTGTCTCTCACCCTCCTTGGATCAGCAGGTTCGCCCAGGGCGTGTCTGTCTCACACCAACAGCAAAGGTGCTGAAAAGCACAAGGTCCCTGAAGGCCCACGGACAGAACTACGGACTGGCCTCACTCACACTGGATTCTTTTGGCCAGAGCGAGTGCCCTGGCCACACACAAAGTCACGGGAAGAAGTGCCAAGAGCCGGCTGCAGGGAGGGCGAAGAGGGCGCCCACGGTGCCCGCTCCCGCCAGGCGCGGCCGCGGCTGTCTCTGTTGGCGCGCTTCCTCATTCCGCATCTGCTGCTCCTCGGAACAGAGCCTCCCTGGGCCCACGGCTCTGTCGGCTCCGTTCGCAGCGGTGTCTCCGGAGCCAGGCCTGTGACCGAGCAAGTGCGCAGGGGGTACGTCGAAAGGCTGAGAAACGGCCCCCAGCCCCCTACACAGTCCTAAGGGTGAACCCTGGTCACCTGGAGTGACGGAAGCCTGAGAGAGCCCCAGTCCTGACCCCACTCCGGCCGGGAATCTCTGGGGGTCGGGGGCCCTGCCATCTCTGTTCTCCTGATGAATGGTAGAGCCAGGGGTCCAACAGCAGATGGGGGGGTCACATCTGAGGACTGGTCCACTGCGCCTGGCCAGCCTGGGCTTGGCTGCCTCTCACACCTGACCCACTTGTCCGGGAGAGGTGCCACCGTGGGGCTCAAACCCAACCCCTTGGATGGGGAAGTTTAGGGTCAGCTCAGTGCCAAGGACACGATCTCTCCGGGGAAAGAAGAAAAGGGCCTGGAGGCCCCAGGAGAGAGGCCTGTGCTTGGCCCGCAGCCCGTCGGGCCGCAGCCCTGCCCCGGCCCGTCTGCCCTTCCCTGGGGGAGCTGCCCTCCGCTCCCCGCCCCCGCCCCGTGCTGTCTGGCCCTCAGCACAGCCATCCCTCTGGGCGGACCGCCCCACCCCCAGCCTGGCACGCAGGAAACCGCTCCCAGCTGCTCCGCGCTGCACACTTCAGCACAAAACCTTCCCCTCTCCAGGCCCAGCCGAGAGAACCAAATGTTCCTCCATTATGCAAGCTCATTGCCCTCTTCCTGCAATCTGCGCGGGGCGAGCGGGCTCCTCCGGGAGGCCTCGGAGTCAGGCGCCGAGCATCTGCGCAGGAAGTCGCTCCCGCCTGCCCGGCCCCGGCTGCGCTGCCGCCGCGGAGGTGGCGGCGCTGGCTCAGCACCTGCCCCCAAACACCACCCGGCCCCCAAACACCGCCCAACCATTCCGGGGTTTGCCCAGCGCGGGTCAGCCCGGGTCCACTCGGACCCTCATGGGGTGGGGCGGGGGCCGGGGCTGGACTCACAGACTGGCCCTCCATGGAGACCCCACCTGGGGCCCTGCGCTGCGCATGCGCTACGCACGGCCTGAACACCTCGTCCTTCCACCTTCACGGTCTGTGAATAGACGGTGTTATCATCCCCGGTTCACAGAGGATGAAACTGAGGCTCAGGGTGGGGACCCGACTGAGAACTTTAAACACGGCAGCAGCAGAGCTCGGACCCAAAGCAGCCCCAGGGCCCCAGGGTGTGCCGCTCTGTGGCACACGTGGGACAGCATCTGTGTTCCAGACAGCTCCCCACCCCCCCGGCCCCCCGCCACCGCCCGAAGCCCCGCCCCCCGCGACCCAGCAAGCCCACCTCTGAGTTGAAACCAAATGAACGAATGGAGGCCTAGGACACAGGAATTGAAAGCAGGGTCGGAAGGGGTGCCCGCACCTGTGCTCACAGCGGCACTACTCACAGTGGCCAACAGGTGGAGCCAGCCCGTGCCCATCGACAGATGAGAGGACAACAGGTGGTCCATCCATAGGATGGAACACTGTTCAGCCTTACAAAGGGAGGAAACTCTGACACCTGCTGCAACAGGGGTGAACCTTGAGGACATCATGCTGAGTGAGAACAGCCAGACACAAAAGGACAAAACCGCATGGTTCCACTGACAGGAGGTGCCTAGACAGTCCCGTTCACAGAGACAGAAAGTAGGTGGCGCTCGCCAGGACCGGCGGAGGAGTGGGGGTGAGTGTCTAGGGGGACAGAGCTCTGGACGTGTGTTTCACAACCATGTGAGGAAGCGTAACCCCACGGACCTGTACTCCAACTGGACAAGCGGTGAATTTTATGTTCCGTGTTGTTTTGCCCCCAAACACCCCCCCACCCCCCGCCATCTGCATCACAACCAGGAGAATTGCTGTACGTTGGTGGCACTAGCTAAATGCCTACTCTACTGTTGTAAAAATTTGACTTAACCTCGCTGGCAGACCCGTTGTTGGCCCGACTGCCACACCCCGCCCGACACCCACAGCCTTCACCAAGGAGGAAGGGCTCAGTTTCCTGCCCCAGGAGTCTGAGCTGGCCTCGGGCCGGCTTTGGCCAGATCAGATGACCAGTGTGCTGGTTCCACGCCGGGCCTCAGGCTGGCAGGTCTCTGCTGCCCGTCCTGCCCATCGTCACTGTCTGCCGGGGGAGTGACATGTGGCAGAGAGCAGAGCTCCGCCAGCCACGCCAGCTGGGGGTGTCCTGGAGCAGCCGGCGGGTAGCATGTGCAGCACCCCCCGAGACAGGGGAGCCCCCAGCAAGCCCAGCCTCGATTGCTGACCAGTGGCATCTCGAGGCAGATAAATATGCTCATTGTGTGACGTCACTGACATTTGGGGCAATTTGTTTGGCCGCGTTATTTTACCTATAAGTAATTGATACGAACTCACATGAAAGACCTCCATCCATTCTTTCATGTGCTTAGCTGTTCCAATACCTGCTTATGAAGCACCTACTCTGTGTCCAGGGCCACAACTGCTGGCAAGACCCTCGTGGAGCCCACAGTTCAGAGGGGGACCAGACGAAGAGCCAGTGCTGATAATGTTGTGATTAAATGCCGTGAAAGGTTCAGCTCAGGGGCTGTGGCAGAAGCACAAAGGAAGGGCATATGTCCAAGGCTTGGCGAGTCAGGGGAGGCTTCCTGGAGGAGGAACTGCTGGAACAGAAGCCTGAAGGAGAGACAGGCGGCATGGGGCGGGGGCGGCACGTGTGCGGCAGCAGCCGGGGTGGGCGTCTCAGGCGGCGAGGAGCAGGGCAAAGGGCCGGCCGGCTGGAGGACAGCGCCTGGCTGCTTGAAAGGGCTGCAAGGACTCTAGCAAGTGGTGCCGGGCCATTTCGGAGCAGGGACTGTACCCCGAGGGCCTGGGGGATTGCAGCAGGTGCTGCTCGATCAGACGTGCACCTGAGAAAGCTCACGCGGGGCAACGGTGCCGAAGAGGCGCCGGCCGAGCGCCATGCAAGGGCTGCCCAGAAGAGTCGGCGGTGTTTGTGCCGAGGTGCACGGGGACGTCCCCAGACCATCAGGGGCTGCGGTGGCCAGCTGTCAGCCCTTTCCCACACTGGCTCCCTCTTGGGTAGCGATGCGGAAACCGAGGCTGTCCCAGGGCCCACCACTCCCTCATCATGCCTACTCCCCAGGGACCCGTGGGACGGACGGGCGGGCAGAAAGGAGGACCTCTGTCAAATGTCCATTCTCTCCCCACCCAATCGCCTGGCTCACCGGCTGCAGAAGCCCCCCTGTCCAACAGGAGCCAGGACCCCCCACAGGCCACCCCCAGCGCAACCGCAGAGAGTGAACGTGCTGATTCTGGGTGGGCGGTGACTGAGGGCCCCCTGAACCTTCCCACCAACCCATGCAAACGGGGCCACCTGGCCCGGCAGCCAGCAAGCCGCCCCAGAGGGCCCCCCAACACCCGCGAGACCCCACACCCATCAGACAGCACCGTCCCCTGGCATCCATTGCTCCAGCGAGGAGAGATACAGACATTGCCGTATCATTGTCCCGGGATTGATGTCCCTGCTGTGAAAACAAACGTCACGTCTTCCCGCCAACATTTATTTTTGATAAATGCTGTGACTTTGCCTTGACATTTCGGAAGCAGCGGGAGACCATTACCCGGTGACAATGTTCTATTCCACTGACATTATCTCTTAATTATAATATGCAAGTAATGCTGAAAAAAAATGGCCCATAAATAGCTCATTTGGAGTTGCTGCATTCTGCCCTGTCGGGAACGCAGAGCGATTTCATTCAGCCCTGGCAAATGAAGGAAGACGAATGGGTATCCGGGGGCCTGCGTGTGCCCTGCCCTTCCAATGGCAAAGCTCGCAGGACATGGGAGGTGGCAGGTAGAAGGGGATCTCGGGGAGTCAGCTGGGCTCCCCAGGCCCCGCTCCTCCATCCCCATCTCATAAGGCAGAGGGCCCTCACCGCCACCGCCAGCTCCAGTCCTGCACAGCAGTTTGCCCGTAGCACAGAGGGGACAGGAAGGGATTTTTTTTTCCCCAGGAAATTAATTCCGTCCGGGGGCAGGGAGGTCGAGAGAAGAGCTCCTGGAGGAGACCCCACTCTGCTGCTCCTCTGGGTCCTTAAGGGCGGAAGAAACATTCACCAAAGGTCAAAGGGAGCAGGTTCTGGGTTCCGGGAGGGGGTTCTCAGAGACAGGGCAACGGCGGCTTTGGAACTGGTGGGGAAAGAAATGTGGACACTCCCTTAGACCCCGGGGACAACAGAAGAGCTTATAGAGGCTCCTGGGATGACCGAAAGTCTCCCCTGCAAGCTGCTGGGCTCCCCGTCGCTCCACGTTGCCTTTGCTGAGCTGTGGGACAGCGGGGGTGGGGGCCATGGGGCTGACGGGCTCCTCAGAATGTGTCCCCACACCCATCCACCAGCTTCTAGAAGTCTGTTCCAAGGGCTCCGGCTCAGTGCGGGGTGGCTGGTTCCAATGCCCCCAGGACACACAGCAGCGTTGAGTGAGGGCGGGGTGGGGGGGGCTGGCCAGGAAGTGACAGGATTTGTCCCTTCTCAGAGGCGCGACCACCACCGCGGGGGAACAGCTGCCAAGCAGGTGTGAGGGTCCAGTGTGGCCCAGATCTTCTGATTTTGAAAAAGAAGCTGAAATGCACATTTTTATGTGAAATCCCTTGATTTTTAAATATTGGCCACTAATTTAGGGGTTTTTCCCCTTATTAAACACTGTGTAAGCCAAAGTCAACAGGTCTATGGGCCACTGGGTTGCACCCTCTGGTCTGGCCCAAGGCCATTGCTTTCCCCGGGAGGTGACCCCACATAAGCCTGGAGTTACCCCAGAACTCGTCCTGCCCTGGGATCGTGGCCAGAGACAACAAACCATGCCGGCTCCCTCACAATGGGCCCCAGAGGACAGACACCTGAAGTTCACCGACCCTTCACCTGCCTCTGACCCCAGAGTTGCAGGCCAAACCAGTTTTGCACAGCCAGCCCACACCGGCTGGCTGTCGGAGTCAGGTCGCCCCACCGCGCAGTGGGGGAGAGGACAGCAACCCCTCCGAGGGTCCCTGCGCGTGCACGGAAGGAGGGAAGGCGGGGTGAGCCCCCGGCAGGACCCTGCACACACCGGGCGGGGCCCAGAGAGCGAAAATAATCAGAACCAGGACGCACTAGGAGAGAGGGCCTTGGCGCGTTTCTGGAAGAAGGGCGGGGCCCGGGCCTGCACTGCCGCGCTTTCCCCTTGTTCCCAGGGAGAGCGCGAGGGACCTGCAGCGGGGACCCGCACAGACTTCGGAGCAAAAGACCTGGGTGTGCACCCCAGCCGCCTAACTATGTACTGGGCAGCTTCGAACAGCACACTCAACCTCTCCGAGCCTTGGCTGCCCCATCTGTAAGGGGGGGAACTCCTCCTTGTAGAGTTTGTGTAGGGACTGAAAGACAGAAGACGGCACACGCACTGGGCCATATACAGGCTCCTGGGCCCCGGCCGGTGCTCAGTGGGTTGAAGCGACATCCTGTAAGCAAAAGGCTGTGGGCTGCACGCCCAGTCAGGGCACAGGCCCAGGTTACGGGTTCAGTCCCCGATTGGGGTGCGCGCGGGAGGCAACCGATCGATGTTTCTCTCTCTCTCTCTCTCTCTTTTTAAAAAAATCAATAAACATGTCCTCAGGTGAGGACTTAAGAAGAAAAAAAAAGCCACTTGGAAAAGGGTGAGCCCCCTCAGAAACTCCCAGCGCCCTTTTTACCACAGTCCCTCGTTCGTGCATGGAGAGGGCTGGCACCTGAATGGGAAGCCTCACACTTTTATGTTTTTGGAGATGTGTGGAGCCCTCCTGCCCGCCACGGTGCACGGGTGTCTTGTGCCAGCTCCCTGGGCCTCGTCAATACTGGCCTCCGCCCGAGGCCTGACTCCGAGACTGCTGTCACCCAGGGCAGCCGTGGGCGGCCGGGCTTGAGCCATTCATGACTCCTGCGGTCCACCTGCTGCCCCCTCCAAAGGGAACGGCTCGCCAGACCCTGCGTGTCTAACACGATGGGGATGCACACGTGCATCTCCATCCACCATGGGCCCAGAACCAAGCCAATGATTCCATTTTCCTCTGGCCCCAGTGGAGGGAGGAGACGGCCACCGTGTCGCTGGAATGGAAGCTCAGTGGGCCACGGACCCAGGTCTGCTCTGCTCACTGCTCTGTCTCATGCCTACCGCAGGGCCTGACGAAGCCTGGGTGCTCGATCGATATTTGTTGACTGAACGAAGGAGACTGTTGGTTATCGAGTGCGCATTCGGAACCCCTTCAGTGCAACGTTTCACTGAGTCCCTACTATGTGCCAGGAGGTGAGCTGTATCAGTCAGGGTGGTCCAGGTTATACTGCAGCAACAAACAACCCCCCAGGTCTCAGCAGCTCAAAGTAACAAAGGCTTATTTCCGGCTCATGCTACACAAGTTAATGTGGGCTGTGCTCTGTGCAGTCCTCCTCTTGGGACCCAAGTGGACAGAGCAGCCACCATCTCTGATGCTGCTTGTCGCCAGGGAGAGGGAATGGACTTGGGAAGGTTCTCACCCCAGCAATTCAACCCCGCAGCCCATGAAGTCATACAATTGATACTCCACCCTCAGCTCATTGGCCAGAATAAATCACATGATCCCACCCAACCACTAGGAGGCCAGGAAGTCCTGTCCTCCCAGGCCCCCAGAAGCTGGAAGCAGGATTTGCTGTACACACCACTAACAGCTCCCCCATTGGTATTTTTATTGTCCCCATTGTTACAGATGAGGATGTGGAGGCTCAGAGAGGTTAAGTGACTTGCCCAAGGTCACACAGCCAGTAAGTAGCAGATCTGGGATTCACACCCCGTTCTGACTCTAAAAACTGGCGTCTCAGCTGCTGCCATCGATAAGCCCCAGAGTTTGGTGTTTGATCCTGTCTGTGTGTAAAAAGAACACATCCCGGGAGGAGGCGGATGAGAAGCACCCACCCACACACCTTCAGGAGGGAGCGTGGCACCACGGATAGAGACTCTTAAATTACACACCTCGCCAGCAGGGGACCGCTCGAAAACTGCCGGAGTCCTGTCCAAGACGTGTTTCACTTGGCCTGCAACACACTTTATTTCATTGGAATCTGTTGCCAATAATTAAACATCAGTAGATTTCACATTTAAAAAAACCATCTTCCTTTGAAAATTAAAAAGAAAAGTGGGAAGACTCGGCAACAGTAGCCTACGCTGCAGAAAGCGGCTGTCGGCGGACTGGAGGCGGAGCCAGGCTCCCAGGTGGCAGGATGGCAGCCGGGCTGGAGCACGAAGGGTGGGTGTCATTAGCCCAGAACCCGACGTCCTCGGGCCTAACAGCCACACTTTCACACTTTAACCTGTTTTCATCTCAGTCTTAACAATAACAGTGCCAACTGCGCACCTTTGAAGCGCTGCAGAAGTGTCGGGCTCCGGGAGGCGAAGCGCCAGCCGCCCAGCTCAGGTCAGGGCACACCTCCGCCCTCTGGCCTGCACTCTAGCCCCCCTACCACTCAGCGACCAAACACGCGGCCTTCCGGGCATGTTGACGCTGCTGCCTGGCTCTGGGGCATCTGCGCTCGCCTCTGCTGATCTACATACATCATTTGAAGCAGCTGGTTTTCACACATACAGGATAGCCACGCAGTGACTGACAGGTGCAAATACGCCCATGAACTGTTTGACAGCGACACCCCCTGGGGACGTACGGTATTACAGCTCAGCGCCAAAGAAACCTCGTCCATACAGCAGGTCCTCATTACCAATAACGTCATTTCGGTCGGCGTCATTTTGTTATACTGTCGATGAGATGCTGTAGGAACTTAACCCTTACGTCTATCAGTTAGCCTACGATAAAACTGGTTTCATTAGGCATAGTTTCCTTCAAAGTAGCAGAACTTATCGATGACATTTGAGTGGGGATTTACTGTACTTAAATTGTGTCCTGGGTGTTAGGGGTTGTTCCCAAACTACTTTGTGACACATTTCAAAGTCTTCTCTAATGATGTTCAGCCTGAAGTACATAAAATGTCCCTCTTTACGATCCTCACGAGCACCTGCGACATAAATGAGGCAGGACTAGAATTCCTGTTGGGCGCAGAGGGATCAGAGCGACTTGTCTGGGGGACGGGTGTATCCAGGCCTCTTGGGCACACAGCTCTAGCTTCCAAACCCCACCTCTTGCCTGACTGCTGAGGTCGACACATGGGAGAAACCACGTCCCTCACTCAAACAGCTGTCGCTGCTCCAGCCAGAGACCACAGAGCTGAGAAGGACCAGCGATGTGTCACCGGGGAGTCTCTATCTCCTGAAACAGAAGAAATTCCTGCGGTCCAGAGAAAGGGTGGATGGGGCGGGTCACGGAAAAAGACGGAGTATCCCAGAGACCAGAGGAATGTTCCATGGTTCTGAAAAAACTGCCGCAGGGCGGGCCGCCGCTCCCATGCCTTGCGCGCCCCGCTGTTCCAATCCATCTGCTGAGCCGTGTTCCCAGGGGAGTGGAAATCCCGTTTGGTAATGGGAGCCGAGGAGGTAAATGAGATCTGGTTTGCAGAAATGTACATCGTGGCCAATGTTGCTCGAACATCTGTTCCTTACAGCAGAAAGCAAACAGCTCCATCTTTTTTTTTTTTAATTTAGTGACTTTTTCTTTTTTTAAGCATTTATTTAAGATGTTATTTATTTTTAGACAGAGGGGAAAGGAGGGAGAGAGGGAGAGAAACATCAGTGTGTGGTTGCCTCTCACGCGCCCCCTACTGGGGACCTGGCCCACAACCTAGGCATGTGCCCTGACTCGGGAATCGAACCAGCGACCCTTTGGTTTGCAGGCCAGCCCTCAATCCACTGAGTCGCACCAGCCAGGGTAAAATAAAGTGTCTTAAGGTTACAAGTTCCTGAAGCCAGGCTGTGTGCTGGGGCAACAGCCAACCCCAATTTAAGGAACACCCTAAGAGGTCACCGGTAGCACCTCTCAGATGGCAGGCCTCTCAACAACCTGTGTGCACAGGTCGCCCCCAAGGGGCCAAGCCAGGAATTGCCCAGAAGCCCAGTGCCAAGGCCTCCGGAGAAGGATTTTCCCAGCAACCCCCGAGACAGGACTTGATTGTCGGGGTGGGGAAAAGCCCCGCACGTATTTAAGCAAGGGATGAACTTCATGACAGCGCACATTTTCGGGGACTGTCTCAGGTTACTGCATAGAGAATGGACCGCATGGGACACATGTGAGAACCAGGCGCCCGTCGGCCAGGTTGGTAGAGCCGCTTGCAGGGGATGTCCAGTGGCATCTCCCAGGACAACCCCAGAACGGTGGGCTGGGATCCAGAGTCCCCACCCTGGAACCCACGGCGAGGAACCACGACTTTGAGCTCCCTGCCATCCCTGTAGGCAGGTAGTGCGGAGATTATTCCTGCCTTTTTTTCAGAGGAGGAAAGCCTCCCTCGTGACTTTACTCACCGTGCACAGAGCGCTCTCGATAAATATTTGTCAAAAGAGTAACTACCTGGGGGAGCGAAGGGACGCAGCGCATCATGAGCAGCCATTTCAGAGAAGCATATTCCAGCTTCCTGCGCAACTGCAGGCACCAGGGGTTTCCACTACTGGCCCCCCGGGGTTTGGGTCTACAGCTTCTAGTATTCTAGAACATTCTAGCATCAACTCGTGTGCAGATACAGTGTCCCAGGAATTCTGAGACAGGGAAGGCTGAGTGAACTCAGGTGATCAGGGCGGCTTCCTGGAGGAGGGGCATGGCTGGCGTCAGGCCTAACTTGGTGGCCAGGACTGAGCGAGACAGAGAAAAGGGGTACCTTCCACGCAGGTACCCCTTCTCCCACAGGTCAGGTCGGGAGGTGGGGGGGGGGTGCTGTCCTTGAAGAGCGCGGGTATGGCGGTACCCAAGGAACATCTATATTCTAACAGTCACATATGCCTTTATTTTAATGGCTCCTGGAAAAAATATCACTTGACCGTCGCACCCATGTTCAGATATCACTGCTTTTCTAAGAAAATTCTTCAAGTAAAAAAAAGTGAGCGACATGAAAAGCGAATATGAAGTTAGCAGAGTCACATAGTACGTGGTGGGGGGTGGGGGGGGCGTTGCGATGTAAAGTGAAGGCACAGGAAGGAAGTCTCCGAGTCAAAGACGCTCCTGAGAATTCCTCAGAACGGGGTCCCGCTGAAGCCGGACGCAGCGCCCCTTGGCGTCCCCGCAGCCCCAGCTTCCAGCACGGGGCCAGGCGGCCTTTCCCTCAGAGCCCCAGGGGAAGCAGCCGGCTGGGCGTAGGAACTGTGGTGGCTCCGAAACACGAATCGATTCAAACCTAAAAGATGCTCCGATTCAAGATTCCCACAATGAGACCTGCGCAGGGCACGTCCACGTCTCCTGTCCGCGCCCCCGTTGGGACGCACACGTGCACGCGCGCGCACACACCGCAAGAAGCCTTATGGAGAGGGTCTTGTTCTTTTTTATGAGCAGGTCCAGCAGCATGCAGAAGTTCAGAGTGTCTGCAATGAAGCTCAGACCCAGGGACGTCCCCCACCCTCCCCACGGTCACCTAACTGAATTTGGGAACACTGCGCTTAGCTTTCCAAGGGGAAAGAACTGGAGAGTTTTGAGGAAATCATCCCCTAAGCTGGCCTCCCCGTGAGCCTCGGGCTTGCAGATGGCCCCCAGGGCAGGCCCAGGCGATGCCCCCAGTCCCTTCGGGAGGCCCCAGCCACCCAGCGGCAGCCAGGCCCAGGGCTCCCGGGCTCTCGAGGCTCCCAAACGCTGGTTTCGAGAGCCGATCTAAAGATTGGGTAATCCTTTTGCAACCAAGTCTGTGGTTTCCACTTTGTTGCTTTCTGTACAAATGTGAACAAAGGTCAAATAGACTTGTCAGCTGACAGAGCAGTAAAAATACTTTTTGATGACAGATCGCCATCTCATTGTTGCCCACTGCTCAGTATAACAAAAATTGTGTGACATGGCAATTGCGGCATTGCTTTTATACTCCCAGCTACTTAGCTAAGTAAACAAGGCTTCTTATATCTTATATCTACAAAGATAAGAATGAAATGCACAAGATCGGCCTCATTCCCGCAATGAGTAATACTCATGCACGGACACCTGAACTAGTTGGCGCCGAGAGGATGTCTCGTTCATCTCATTACAAGATGCGCTTCCATACAAGTTAAAACCACAATGAGCCTTGGCTGGTGTGGCTCAGTGGATTGAGCGCCAGCCTGTGAACTGAAGTGTTGCTGGTGCAATGCCCGGTCGGGGCACATGCCTGGGTTGCCAGTTGGGGGCGCACAAGAGGCAACCACATATTGATGTTTCCCTCTTTCTCCCTCCATTCCCCTCTCTATAAAAATAAACAAAATCTTTTCTAAAAAACCCACCATGAGATGCGACAAGTGACAAAGTTTTTAAAATGGAACACCAAGGTACTGGCGAGTATGTGGAGGTGAACGATCACACCTCGTGGGTGGGGATGCAGGAGGGCACAGCTGCTATGAAAACTGCCTGGCAGGGCCTGAAAAGGTGGAACATACAGTTACCATGTGACCATGTGACCCAGGCATCCTGTGCCCAGGTATTTTACCTAAGACAAATGAAACTCTTATGTTTCCACCAAAACCTGTACAGTCATGTTTGTACCAGCTTTATATTCGTAATCATCCGACACTGGAAACATTTTAAACCTCACCTTCCTGAAGCTAAAAACCTGGCGTACGGGCACACAACGGAATTCTACTCAGCGACAAAAAGAAACAAACTATTGATGATATGCAATGACACATACGAATCTCAAGACATTAGGCCAAGTGAAAGAAGACAGTCTCAGAGGCCACATCCCATATGATTCTATTTATATGACATTCTGGAAAAGGCAAAGTTATCTGGGTGCCAAAGGCTGGGTCTTCTGGGAGGCTTTACTATAAAAGGAAAGTGGAAGGAAGTTGGGGGGATGAGACGGTCCCGGACCTCGATCGTGGTGGCAATTCCTTGGATCTCTACACGTCTTAAGGCTCTTAGACCTGCACACACAGCCATTCTACTTGGCAAATTTAAAAATGCATATACAAAGGAGATGCCTTCCAATCTTTATTTTACTTCTTTTTCCAGCATAAAATGTGAAACATGCTGATATCATTCTGAGTGGCTGAGTGCCTACAGCTGAATGACAATCCGGACCAAAAAAACAAACAAAAAAAACTTCACGGTCACAAGAAAAAAAGTATTAAACGCCCATTTCAATCTATATGGACATTTATGTTGCAGAGAAGTTACAGCAGAAGGGTTAATAAGACTTGAAGGCATAAATTATATAACATTTAGTTAAAATTCTAGGGGGAAGAAGGAAATACACGTTCAAAGGGGGAGGCTAAGACTTCTGTCTACAAGAGTATATTCGTGCAGTTTTTAAATGGCATCTACTCTCCCCGTCATCTTTAGATCTCATTGGGCCCATTTTTATTAAAATAGTGAAGAAGTGTTTTGTTTTAAAGCATCAACAAAGACAGACAATTAAGCAAGAAAGTTTACCCTTTGCAACTATCTCAATTTAGGATATAAACATTTCCACCTGACCTTCAGACGCGGAGCTTCCAGAGGGCATGCGGGGCACAGAGGGGCAAAAACCAGCGAATTTGGGGTCTGCAAGTCCAAGTGCCACGCCCAAACCCACTACCCGAGGACCTGCCTGGGAACCGAAAGGCAAGTCTTTCTGCCCCAGGTCAGTTTCGGCTCCACAGTGCCTCTTAGTTCATCACAGCGCCTCTGGCATCGTCACAGCGCCTCTCCAAGAAGTCACAATTCTCTGACGTCACCGCAGTGACTCTTCCATCATCATCGCACCCCAGTTGTCACGGCCTCTCTGCTTTAGGATGAGGTGGCTATGTCACCATGGCGACGCTACACCCGCACACATGCCGCTGGCGTCAGCACAGTGGTAATGCTGGAGTCTTCATGGCCGGTGAGCTATGTCACCACAGCAACTGTTACGTTATCAGTCTGGCGACACATGCGGCGTGTTTAGTGATGTCCATGCCATCATGGAAGCGCTACGTCACCTCAGCTACCGAGTCACCAGGGTGCTGCTACGCCACCAGGACTGGCGACGTCTACGTCACACAGGAACGCCTATGTCGTCGTGGCTGGCGACATACGTCATCACACGGACACTTCCTCAGACAGGAATCTCACGTCACCACAGCGACCCTGACGTCATTGCAGCTACCTCCTCCACTAGCCGTGTTAAAATTACCCGTGACGGCAGTGCCAGTGTGAAGATGAATGCATTCAGTTTTAAAGCTTTTTTTAACCAAAAAGTTTGCGATCAGTCTGTGGTTTTTTAAACAAATGAACCTATTTTTGTGGGCCCCCAAACAGCCCGCGGGATTGTGCCCCTGGGCCCGCTGTGCCCTGCAGATGAGTGGCCCTGGCTTGGGGCGCAGGGATGCGTCTGCTGGCCACCAGCCGGGAGCCCGTCCTGTCCAGGCAAGAAATGTGCAAGCCTGTAGAGAATGTTCGACGAAAATGGAGAGGCACACCCTTCTTTGACGCCTGTGGGTACCGGGTAGTTCGTTGGCGTTTATGGCGCTCGCAGGTGGCATGTGGGCGACGATTTAACAAGGAGGGGCTCCCCGGCGGGGGGAGATTGTGCCCGGGGGGAGGGGGTCTAGACAAGGAGGTCACTCTGACATTTTCAAACGTATGTTATTCTAGACGCAAAAACACAGTGGACGGTCTCACGTCAGGTAAAGATGGACCTTTGTCAGGGAAGGTACCGGCCTAGGACGCGCCTGCCTGCCATGACCTGCCTCGGGTTGGCAGTGTCTGTGTTCAGGCCGTCCCTTGAGTTTACTGTCAAGGTCTCTGAGTTTGTAAAACCTGCCGTGCGGGCCTGCCCGGGACTTGTCTGGGTGCTTAGCCTGCGGCTTCTTTGTCCACGATCCCAGCCGCAGCGGCTCCGTCCGCGGGTGGAGGTGGGGCCGCTGGGCCGAGTCCGGTGAGGGTGGAACTGCCCGCCCAGGGACCCCGAGTCCCGAGAGAAACTAATCCAGCCAGCCGTGTTGTGGTCCCCGACACATCCCCCCTCTGGGCGCGGGGCCTAGTATCGTAGTAAAGGAAGGAAAAAGAATGTTGCCTGTGTTTGCTGTAGGGGGAACCTGGGAACAACCGCCACTTCACCGAGAGGGCGTGTGTGAGCGTCTGTGCCTCGGACGCCATGCAGCCACTGAAAACAACAGAGGTGTCTCATGGAGAGGCCAGAACAATGTCCAAGAGCAGAACGGACGACAGTGTCCAACTTGGGTGGAAAAAGATGAGGATGATTAGTCATCACAGATCATAATAATGGTGTCCTGCTCATGCCGCCTCTCCCTGGTGCCCGCCGTGCTCTAACACCCTGACCCTCACTGTGCCACACTGAGAGGTAGCTGATGTTACCACCGCCCCCCCCAGAGGTGGAGACAAGGCCCCCAGCGGGCAGGTGTGCTGCCTAAAACCACAGACCCCGTAAGAGGCGGAGCTTAGGTCTCAGCCCAGGCCCACGGTTCCCGTCCGCTCTCCTAACCACTTTTCTGCCATTTATGAAACGAGAAAGCAGGAGCCCAGAGTGACGCCCCACAGGCCCCTCGATTTGTATATAAACACACAGAAAACAGAGCCTATGGGTTCGGTGCCAAAGTGGCGAAGCCCCTAACCTGAGTCGTGGTCGGACCGGCCTTGGACCCCGCTCTTTCTAAACCAGAACTGCATTCACAGCACGTACGGAAAACGTTAAATACGTGCTCTGTCGGAATCGTAAAACAGAGACGCGAGTCAGCCGCCCGGCCCGGGAGAGACTCGCGGCAGCTTCCAGAAAGGAGCTATTGACTCCGAAGAGCCCAGCGCAGGGAGCCGCCCCCCACCCCAACGGCAAACAGACTGTCCCAGACTCGCGTGTTCGCTTTTTAAAAAGGTTTATTACTCCCATAGTGAATTGTTTTTAAAAGATGACAAAACTCATTTTTCTTCCAGTAGAAAAGAGACAGAGGCTTGCCCCGGAGACCAGAAGCCGCAGGTGATCGGGTCTGCCATCTGACCAGACCCCCAGGCTGGCAAGGCCCAGACCTCCCCGCCTCTGGCCCAGCACCTCAAAGGGGAGGGCCCTCGTGGGGGGCCGCTGGGGGCAGAGCCTCCTGCCACCCCAGCCAGGGAGTGGCTGGCTCAGTATACAGGATGATGTCAGTTTGGCTGCAGGGACGGGGCCCCAGACACCCCCATCCAGGCCTGTGTAGGCCTCGGGAGGTCAGAGTCCTGGGGGGGCGGGTGAGGAGACGACCAGGGCAGCCTCACAGGTGTCTCTCCCTCACACTGGTTTCTGAGGCCCGTGGAAGGGGCTGTGCTCAGCCCAGGTGGCTGCAGAGGTCAAAGCTCTGGGCCTGGCTGGGCCCTGGGTCCACGGCCCCTGCCTACTGGCTTTGGCTCAAGAAGCCTGCACTCCCACGCTGGCTTTCAGGACCGTGGCCTGCCCCCTCCCGCCCCCGTGGAGCTCTGTCCTGCCAGGTGAGCCACCGAGCAGGGGCTGCAGTGTTTCCAGGCTGATGGCGCCGGCTGCTTGCGGAGGTGGCCCCATGGCTGAAGGGGCTCGCCCCAGGGAGAGGACCCCGGGCCCACGGGCCTGTGGGTGCCTTGCAACGCAGGTTCCGGAACAGTCCCTGTTGGTGAGCCTCTCTCCCGGAGTCCCCTTGGCAGTGTCTCCATCCCTGAGTGTTTTATACACCTGTGCACGCATGGGCGCACACGTGCTGGGGGCGTGGGCAGCGTGCGGACGCGCGTGTGAGGCAACTGGGAGGCTCAGACTTTGGGACAGGTGGGCTGTCCGCTGAGGGGGTCCTGAAGAAGCGGGGTGTAGGGGCCGGGGAGCAGGTCCCGCGGAGCGGCAGGGCTGGGCTGGCTCTCGGAGTCTTTGGGACCCTGTGGAGAAAGGGGTGCTGGATCACCACGCCCCGTCACCAGGCCCCACCCACACCCCCAGCCCCACATCCTCCGGACAGCCCCTTTGCCTCCCCATCTATCTAGCTCCAGAAGAGAAAAGCCGGAGTGACCTCCAGACCCCCTCACGGCAGCTCCAGAGGGGCTCTGCCTCTCCCCAGACGCCATCTTGCCCTGCCCTCACCTTAGTTTAGAGATGGGGAAACGGAGGCCCAGGGGACCTGCCTAATCCCACAAGAAGGGCAGAACAAGGCGTCAGGGCTTAAGTGCAACACTGTTAACAGCGAAACTGGGAACCACCTAAATACCCATCAAGAGGAGAAAGTGTTTTTAAAATAGAGTCACAAGATTGTCCTCAACCCACACAGTTGTCACAGATGGAAAACGCGGCGGGGAAAGCCAGCTGCAGAGGGACACACGTGCTGTGAGCCCAGCCACTGACACAGGCTGCAACAGGACAAAGGACGAGCCTTCATGCCAGCGTTAGAAATGGTAGCAGTGCCGCTGCGTCAGGGCGAGAAGGCGCTCAGGTGTTGTAATTTATGTAGTTTACATTTCTTAAAAATTTCTCAACTTACAAAACAATTTAAAGGTAAGAATTGGGGGCGACTCTTTACCCCCTTAGCCCCCCGCCCTCCTTTCCCTGAAGAGCGCCCAGGCCTCCTTCCCCGGCTGCTGCGGTCGGGAACCCCTGAATGCCCCCCGCCACCTGTGCCTGTTCACGGGGGCCCCTGCACCCCTGCTGTGGGCAGGACAGAGGGGAGGCTCGGAGTCCTGGCCCCCCTGCCTCTGGGACAGGCCCCAGGCTTCCTGGATGGAGCCGCATTCACGCTGGGGCAGGGATGGAGGGTGTGACCACACACCGCCCCACAGGGGCAGCACGGGACACACAGGGGTGGCCAGCATCTCTGTCATGGGGCCCGAAGAGCCTCGGCTTGAGAAAGCTTCCCTCGAAAGTAAAAAAGGGGGACTGCTTTCCTAGCCAACACACCTCACCAACTCTCAGGGAGCACTGCTCCTCCGCTTGTGTTTCGGGGAGAACGGGGACTGGGAATGGGACAGAGGCAAGGGGGCAGGTGAGACAGGGGCAGGAACCTATGCAGAGGGCTCGCCCGCTTGGCCATCCGGGCTGTTGCTGCCCCAGGGCCGGAGCCGGAGGGCCGCAGGCAGGTGGGGCCGTGCCGTCTGTCCCCAGCCCTCTGCCCGGAACCACTGGCTCCACCCAGGAGGGCTGCCCTTTTCTCGTTCACGGCAAGCTGCCCCTCTGGGCTAGTGGAGGCCGCGCTTCCCGGTTTCTCCCAAGCCAAGCAGCCCCACGGGGCCCAGGTGCGGGGCCTCCCCAGCGACCCAGCCGGTACTCAACACCGGCTGGAAGCCACCCTGCAGGGACTCCAGGTCTCCCAAACTACTGGCCACTTCCAGGTGCCTGCCCACCCCAAACCAAAGCCTACAGGGCCCTCATTCGCCAAGTACACATGACTGGGGGGACAGGGAGGCTGAGCTGCCTTTCAGAAGGCACTACAATACCTGCAAGCCAAAAACCTCCCTAGTAACTTGAAAACTGGGTTCTGTTGGCCAAAGAAAGAGAAGACCCTAGTTGAGATTTTTATCGTGGCGGGGGGTGGGGGGGTGGCAGACATCCTGGCTCTGGCCTCACAGCCCCCAGCTCCACCCGTGTTGCCAGCATCCCCCCTACTTCAGGCTGATGCCGCCACCCATGCACCCCAAGAACACTAAGCAGGTTTCTGCTGGAGGGAATCGTGGCAGGAAAGGGACAGGGTGCCACTGAGGCCAAACTGCACACAACAAGGTGTCCCAGAGGACTTCCTGGGAGAGGAAGGGCAGGGGGTGCACCTCTGGCTAGGACACTCCCCCCAAGCTTGGAGCCGGGAGGCGTCACCTCACCCCAGCCCCAGGCTCGAGAAGCCATTTAAACCCCGGGTGGGCCTAGAAGCCTGAGGGGGCGGCACATTTTTCAGAAACCCAAATAACAGCTATTGTCGGAGGCACAGCCGCAGACGGTGGGCCCTGGCATGTGGCCTGTCACCCCCCCGGCAGGACTTGGCTCTCCTGAGACCTCAGACCTGGTGGCCCGCGGCCCAGGAAGGGGGTCCCCCGCAGCGCTGGCTGCTTCTCCCCCGACAGAGTGCCGGGTGAAACCGGGGCGCCCAGCTCGGTTTTACTGTCGGGTCAACACTACGAGCAGGCTTTTGGGGTGAGCGCGTCTCGTTAACTGCCTGGGACACGCCCTAAAGACCACTGCTGACGTGAAATTCAGATTTAACTGGGCGACCTCTCGTGGCCGTTTCTTCATTTTCGTGTGTGTATTTGACTAGTTTTGCTCAATCTGGCGGTCCTCCCCTCAGGCCAAGTCCTGAAGAGGCAGCTGGTGCTCAGGTGAGGCCCACATCCCTTTCTCTCGGCCGGTCCCCCCAGACTTAGGGCAGACCAGTCTGCATCAGCCTCCCCGCAGGGGGCCACTGAGCGCAGGCTCCTGGGCCTCTTCCCGATTCTATACCAGGAGCTCTAGAAGGCACTGCATGTTTAGCACCCATCCCGGAAAAGGTTATAGCACCAGAAGTGTGAGAAGCAGCTGGCCTGCACCCCATCCTGCCACCTTGCAAGTCAGACACCAGCCCCCAGGACACGGGGTCGTCCTGGAGGGAAGAAACCGCCGGTCAGTCGGGAGGTGAGACTGGCCGCTCACCAAAAGCGAAAGCTTTAAATAGGTATCTCTCTGTCAGTCGACACTCCAGAAATGCGTCCGGTCCACGACATTTCAGGCTAGAGCACTAGTCTCCAGGGGAGGGGCGGGGAGGGCAAGGTGTTGTTACCTGGTACCCACCTACAGTCTTGCTTCTTGCAGCACAATGCCCTTGGCAGCTGGTGTCATCAGGGATTCAGAATAAGCCTGCATGGCCTCCTTATCCTTTGAGCCCTTTTTATTACTACTCCAAAATAAATAGCATCTCTCCTAGAAGACAACCAAGCTAATTTATAGTTGACGTTGCAGTCAAACAGAGAACGTTTTACATGGTTCTTGGGTTTTCGAGAAGTGCAGAGTAGGGTGTGGAATTCTAGAGTCCGACACCACGGACGACAGGAGTGGGCTGAGATGAGAGGGTGCGATGCCACCCTTCACCAGGGACAGAGAGGCCAAGTATCTTCAGGAAACGCGCCTGGAGGGACGGGCAGGCCGAGCGGAAGAGAGTCCGCTCCCGTGAAACTTTGGGAACCAAGGGACCAGGCGGGCCAGGGATCAGCAGGCCCGGTGGGGGCATTTTAAATCAGCTGGAAACAGACTTTTCTGTTAAAAGACTTGATTCTTGGTGAAGCGTGACTTCAGAAGAAAAATTTCTCTGAAGAGAAATTCAAATACGCTGCGCTCACCGGCACGCGACCCTTTTCTTTTTTCCAATCAGGACAAACACGGGGAACATCTAAGGCCTAACCCTGGCTAAGCCAAAACATAAAAAATGGCATAAATTTCAATTTTGTGGCCTCTGCTGAAACCTGCGGGGGGAGCCCCAGCTGGTCTGTCACTGGGAACGGGGACAACGGTGTTCTCGGTGCGCTCCGCCGACACGGATCTGGGGGCCGAGCCAGGGACGGGGCCCCCGCCAGCATTTCACATGGCGTCTTCGCTCTCCTCCTGGCCCCCCTTACGATGGGCGATTAGGAGAGAGACAGAGGGGACAGGAGGCGGGGGCTGCCTTGGCCTCCTCCGCCGGCCCAGCCACTCACCAGCCGGTCCCCCAGGAGCCCCCGGGTGCGGCTGCGTGCGTCTCCACCAGCGGAAACCCACCCAGGAGGCAGCCATAGGCTGGGAGCTCTGGCTTCTGGTCCCTTCCGCCCTCTCAGCATAATTTAAGTCAAAAAACTGTAGGGAGTTTCCTTTTGCTCACTGGAGTGACAGCCCCGCCCAGCCTGGCCGTCCCCGGGGCAGTGACAGAGCACAGGGGCCCCCAGCAGTCCCTTTACACCCAATGTTCATCGAGGCTCAGACGCCAAAGGCCGCGGTGCAGGGAGGGCCGGCAGCCTTTTCCCCTGGGGAGGGGCAGTCTGAAGCCGATTGGTGAAGGGTCCGAGGGCTCAGGTGAACCGCCTGGGATCAGCAGGTTTCTCCCGGGGAGCAAGTGAGCGTCAGGCCGCCCCCAAGAGGCAGGAGAAAGAAAGAGCTGTCGCAGAAGCTGAGGCAGAGAGCAGGTGCGTGAGAGGGCACGGGGGCAGCTGGGGCTGGGCAGCACCCTACCCTCAAAGCCTCGGCCTGGGGCCCCAGGACAAGGCGGGGGCCACCAAGGTGACTTTCAGGTTCATGGATCCCAAATGGCTTCTCAAGGCTCCCTGCGACTGAGCAGTGTCATCCCCTCCGCCCGCCGCCCGCAATGTCCTTGGAGCCCCACGATCACAGGCCTGTCACTGTGTGACTACAGGAACTACTTCAAGTCTCTTGCCCCCTGGTCTCCAGGCTCATGTTCTAGCCATTTCTGAATCCCCAGACTGTGTGTGGTGCCTTGGAAAAAGTCAGCTGCTTGGCCCTGGTCAGTGTGGCTCAGCGGGTTGGGCGTCATCCCGCAAAGCGAAAGGTCGCCGGTTTGATTCCCAGTCAGGGCACAAGCCTGGGTTGCGGGTTCAGTCCCTGGTTGCGACGTGTTCAAGAGGCAACCGATCAGGGTTTCTCTCTCACACTGCTGTCTCTCTTCCTCTCTTTCTCCCTCCCTGCCCCTCTCTCCAAAAATAAAATTTAAAACAAGAAGCCACGAATGGAAGGATGCATGGCATGCAGTCGAGAAGGGGTGCTGTTGTCGCCCCCTCTTCCTCCTGCCTCTGGAGGGTGGCTGCTTTCTTCTCCAGCTCGGCTTCCCCTCCAAAACAAGCTGCGCCCGCCTGGTCTGAGCCACCGCCCTCGCTCACGCAGGGCTCCTCCCTGGTCCTTGCTTCTAATCCCTCACACAGCAGCTGATGAAGCCTCCGACAGCTTCCTGTCCCGCCGGAATCGGCTCCAAGCTGCTCGCCCTGTATGACAGGGCCCAGTGTGACCTGCCCCTGCCCCTGCCCCGGCCCCCTCTCAGAGGCCGCCTCTCTCCCATCCAGCCACCCTGGCCCTGTGGGGCCCCTTCCGAGCGCCCCACTGCCCCTGCCTCGGGGTCTTGGCACTGGCCCTTACTTCCCATGGGGAACGTGTTCCGTGATCATGTGCCGAGGACTCCTCAGCACCGGCACTGAAGCTCAAATTCTACCTTTCCTGACACTCTCTCTGCACGTGTCCCCAACCCCCTTGGATGCTGCGCCGTCCAGTCGGGAAGCCACAGATGGCAGCAGGGCCTCTGGAGTGGCGCGAGTCCCAATCCGGACCCACCGTTAGAGTAAAGTGCCGGATTTCAAAGGCCCGACGTGGAAAACGTAATGCACAAGTTAGTATTTCCATGTTTATATGGATCACATGTTGAAACGGTCATATTTTGGATATATTCGGGTTAAATAGTTTTTTCAAATTAATGCTTTTACTTAACGTGGCAATTAGAAAACTTAAAATTTAAAATCACACACATGGCTCAGGTTGTGTTGCTGTCGGACAGCCCCGCTCTAGCGTGTCACATTTTCCATCATCTTTCTCATCCGTGAAATTCTCTTGCTTGTTTTCACCTGGTTTTCGTCTGTCCCCCCCACCGGGAATGCAAGCCCCACCTCCCACCACTGTGTGCCCTGCCCCTGACGGAGCCTGGCACCCACATGTGCTGACTTGGTGAACAAGCCATTCAGGGACCAGGTCTCATAACCCAAAGCCCACCGGCAGCCCCTCCAAGGGAGGGTCCCCAGGCCTCCCAGGACAGGCAGAGAAGTGGCCATGCAGGGCGCAGGAGGTGCAAGGACTCAGCGACAGCTCCCCCGCCTCCGGCAGAGACCCAGACCACTGCCCAAGGCGGGCTCTGGGCCACGGGCATCCGCGGGGGCAGCAGGAAGAGATGACTGGGCAACCCCCCCGCCCCCCCGCCGAAGCCCCTCTTCCCCCAGCAGGCAAGCATGGGGCTCCTTGGCCGGGCCGTGCTCCAGCCGCCACCTACTTGGCTCCGGATTTGGTAGACGACAGGGATGAGCAGCAGGAAGCTCCCCAGGGCGAGGAAGACGTACTGGGCGCAGTGCAGCACCTTGGGCATCAGCACCAGCTGGGTGTAGAATGTCCGCAGGGGCTCACCCTCCATGGCTCCTCTCTGGAGAGGGGGGACGACAAGCACATGGGTCGGGGCCACACACAGGTGCCCCCACACCACTTCCACACGCAAGCCTGCTGGTGGCCTCCGTTTCCTCCAGGGCCACACGCAGAGACAACACTTCCCAGAGTCCCTCGCGGCTGGCAGGACCATATGACCGCATCCTGGCCAATGGGACGTGGGCATAGTGATGCTACAACTTCTGCACCTGGCTGGTGAAAACTGGTCCCTGGGGTTCTCTCCATCGCTTTCCCCACCCACTGAACAGGGAAGGATTCTGAGGGTCTCGAGTGGGGCAGGCCGCCGGGTAGAAGGAGCTGGGCGGCCCCGAGTGGGTGCGTGGGGCAGGGCTCTGCACCCCACATCAGACTGCGCTGTGCACCTGACGTGCGGAGGCCGCCTGCTCGGGCTCCCCCTAGTCTGAAATGCGGAAGTGACCCCGCAGAGCCGGGAGAAGAGAAATTTCACGTGAAAAGCTGACACCCTGAGAATCAACTTCCCTTGTCTTGTGCGACCTGGTCATGGTACAGTTGAAAAACTACCCCCTGGGGCTGCACTTTCGCGGCGTCCCAAGCTTCTGCCTTCCCCACCTCCCGTGGTCCTTCCGGCTCAGTGGGATGACCCACAGCGTGTTGCAGGGTACGAAGCTCCCCCCGGATTGCTCTAGGTCACAGGGTCCGGCTGCCCTGGCTCGGCCTTCCCCTCCACCAAAGGCCACCAGCCTCGAATGCCCCCGCGGGCACGCCGCTGAGGTGCCAGACGCCGCAGCCGGGGAGCCCAGGGCAGGCACGGCGAGGTAGCCTTACCTCCTCAAACCATATCAGCGGCAAGACCACCGGCGCAATCTTCCCGGTTTGTCTGGAAATAAGCGAGACAAAGCCAGTGAGAAGTCTGGTCAGGATGGTCTCTGGCAGGCAGGCCTGGCCGCGCCGCCCCAAGCTCCAGGGTCAGGCGGGAGGGATGGGTATTTCCTGGCAGGGAGTGACATGACAATCGGGCAAGATCTTTTCCAACCGAAAACTCTCATCAAAGGGGGCAGAGCTGCCTCTGGCCAGTCGTGCCTTCAGCAAGCAGAGGCCCAGCTGGATTCGGAGTGGCCACACACCCAGCTTATAAGCAACTTGGTTTAGGCTGACGCCTGCTGTCCTTCTGGGAGCCTGGGGTTTGGGGACCTGCCGGGAAGAGGGGGCCTAGGTGACCAGCCCCCAGTAATCACCCTGGGTGCTGAGTCTCCCATGGGCTTCCCTGAGGAAAGCATTTCACACGTGTTGTCTCAATGCACTGCTGCGGGTTCAGGGGGGCCTGCGCGGCTCCCGGGGAGCCCACACCTTGTTCCCCCAGCCTCGCCCCGTGGGCCTCCTCCTGGGCCGATTTTGCTCTGAAGCCTTTCTCTGGAATAAATCACAGCTGTGCGAATGGCCCCGTGCTGGGTCCTGCGACCTTGCCAGCGAATCCTCGAGCCTGAGCATGGTCTCTGGGACGGACGCAGCCACCGCCTAGCTCGCCGTGTCACCCCGGGCAGCGGCCTGCTCTCTCCGGGCCTCCTCCTCACCGGGCTGGAGGGTGAGGACTGAATGGCACGGGTGACGTGCTTAGAAAAATACCCCGCCTGTGAAAAGTGCTCCTAGTTTATCGGGGTCGCTGTGATGATGAAACGCCACAGTGGACACGGATACCCAGAGCTCCCCCAGCCCGGACCTGCTGGCAGACGCCCCTGTGCAGAAGGGGATGGAGCTCACTTGCGGGCCAGGGACCAGGGACCAGACGTGGTGCCAAACCCTCCTCACCGCTCTCAAAGGCCTCTCGGGCCACCCACCAAGGAAGGTTTGTGCCCTGTGATGAATTAACACAGCATCACCTACGGGGGAGAGGCTCGGGGCACGCTGTGGAAATAGGCTTTGGCCTCTTTTATCTGCATTTGGAAAAATTGTGAGTTCGACACAAGTAGCATTTTATCACAAGACAGAGCTCTTGTGAGCAAACAGCCCAAAAGTTCCTGACAACTCGGTCAGCTCTGCTTCTGGGTGGCCTGCATGGCCAGGCCTTTTCCACGCCCGTTCCTCATCTGCCCTCCAGGGGGCGACAAGCGCCGTCGGTGGGGATGGCAGCAACAGACAGGACACAGAAGCCCGGGGAAGTCGGGGTAGCAGCTCAAGGCCCCCGGGGCAGAATCCAGCCCCCCAGGGGGGTCCTGCTGTCCTGAGTAGCATTTGTCAAGAGCTTGAATTCACTCCTGACAGGTGAGGGAGCTCGTGTTAAAAATCCCGATCTTGAGAAACCGCATTGGAAAATGCACAGGATGGGACCGCCCTGGGCCCCTTCCCCGGTGTTGGGCAGGGCTGGCCCTCTGCCGCCATCCCCACCCAGGCTGCCTCTGCTCTGTCGCCTGCCCGCCCAGGTGCATTTGAGCTACCAGACCAGGCGCCAGGGGCTTGGGCCCAGGATTTCAGGCCCGGGCAGCAGCCCGGCGGTGCCGTCCACATCCCACACGGCCCCCTAGAACGGGCCCTCTGAGCAGCCTCCAACAGCAAATGCGGAGCCAGGTGGGAGTGAAGGCGTGTGCACGCTCTCGGGCAACGTGTTTTTCTTTCCAGCGGAGAGGCGGTTCCCAAAGTGGCACAGACGCCCACCTTCCTGCCGCCCAGGAATCTTTCCCGAGGATATTTTTAAAATGGGACCATTTCAGATATGCTGAGAAGTACAGACCCTGACACAGCGATGAGCCGGACGTACTCCCGCACTCAGCTCGGTCAAAACGTGACACTAACAAAAGTTGGCGAGGAGGCGGAGCCCGAACCTCCCACGTAACCGATGGGGATGTAAACGGTGCAGCCACAGCCGCGTGGGAAGGAGTCTGGCAGGCCCTCGACTGTTACCCACCAAGGCTCCGTATGCCTCGGTGATTCTGCTCCCGGGGACGGATCTACCCCAGAGAAACAAGTGCACACGCCACAGAGGAGCTTCTCCATGAGCAGTCACAGCGGCATGGCTCACGATGGCCAGAAACTAGAAACAGCCCAAATGGCTCTCGACCGATAAATAAAATGTGGTCCATCTATGCAATGGAACGTGATTTCTCTGTGAGGGAGCTCGGACCCCTGTGGCAACAGGGACAGGCTTTGAAAACGTGATGCCGAGTGAGCGACGCCAGAGGCAAGAGGCCGCGTGTTGCAGGATCCCACTTACAGGAAATGGAAGAACAAGCGAATCCATAGAGACAGGGGGCAGGCTGGTGGCTGCCTGGGGCTGAGGACGATGGAGAGTGACCGCTACTGGGTGTGGAGGGCTTGGGGGGTGGGTGATGAAAACATTCTAAAATTGTGATAGGCCCTGGCTGGTGTGGCTCAGTGGACTGAGCACCGGCCTGCGAACCAAAAGTGTCGCCGGTTCGATTCCCACTCAGGGCACACGCCTGGGTTGTGGGCCAGGTCCCAAGTTTGGGGGCATGTGAGCGGCAACCAATCATGTTTCTCTCTTTCTCCCTCCCTCTCCTCTTTCTAAGATTTTGTTTATTTTATTTTTAGACAGAGGGGAAGGGAGGGAGAAAGAGGGAGAGAAACATCACTGTGTGGCTGCCTCTCATGTGCCCCGCTACTGGGGACCCAGCCTGGAACCCAGGCACGTGCCCCGACTGGGAATCTAACCGGCAACCCTCTGGTTCGCAGGCCGATGCTCAATCCACTGCCACACTGGCCAGGGCTCTCTCCTCTCTCTAAAGGTAAGTAAATAAAATCTTTTAAAACAAATTAATTAATTAAAAAAATAAAATTGTGGTGATGGTTGCACAACTCTGTGAATATACTGCAATGACTGAACTGTACATTTTTAAAGGGTGGGTTTCATAGTATGGGAATTAAAGCTTGATAAAGCTATTATTTTAAAAAAGTGTTTTTTAAATCAGTGCTTAAAAAATTCCTCCCATCAAGTGAATCGTCACAGTGAAGAATGCCATCTGGTAAGTTTCCACTGTCAAACCCTCGGCGTCGCTGGGGTTTAATTTTTGCCACTCTGTTGAGCGGCAAACAGCTCGGATGACACATTCTGCCTAAACTGGGGACAAATCTTAAGGGAGAACAAGGGGACTGGGGGGCAGCGATGCCAGGCTGCGGGTGGGACCTCGGCGCAGTGCCGGGGCTCCCGTCAGGGGACCAGCAGCGGGGACCAGACATCACATCCAGCAGGGCCAGCTCCCACCCCCCGGCCCGCACTCACCCAATGCCTTTGACGGACTTGATGTAGAGGCTGAGCTGCAGCTTCACCGAGCAGTTCATGGGGATTCCTGTGACCTGTGGCAACACACACAGTGAGGGCCTGGCCTCCCCTGTCCCGCTGGAGAGCGGGCCGTCCCAGCTCCAGAGCCTCTGAAAGGTAAATGCAGGCCTCCCGACAGCCTCAAGGGGCCCCTCCAGGGGGTGAGCCTCTGCCTGGCTAGAAAAACCCCACTCCCGTTCGTCTGCCTCTATGATGCTCCCTCCCCGAATGCAGGCATTTTTGGCCACCGCCCTGGCCCCCAAACAGAAGAGACCTGCGGGTCGAGAGGGCCCGTCTCCTCTCAACTTACTCCCCACGTTTTCCGGTCACCTGCAACCTAGTGACATCTCCCCCTTCTGTTTAATTGTGTGGTGCTGCCTTTTTATGGAGAATTTTTAAATTTCCAATTGAGGCAGTGATAGAAAGCTTCCTTGGGACAGAATCTATTTTTCTTAAATGAGGCATTTGAAAAAAAAAAAAAAGTAAATGATGGCAGTGATAACACCTCAAGGACCAAAATCAAGAAGGGGGCTCTGAAACAGAGTCAGGGAAGCACCATGGCAAGGAAGCCAGGTTCGGAGTTGGGCGGCCACCACTCGGCTTCTCAGCTCAGACTCGTTTGTTCGGCTGCCCGGTGGAGCACCCGCCCGCCTCCCAGGGGTCTACAAGAGCCACCCCGGGGCCATAAGTGGCTGTGTTATTGCCACGTGCGCCGGGGGAAAGCCCAGAATTCTGGCCACGGCCAGGGCTTGGGTGGTTCAGAGAGGCAGGTAAAGGCTGGGCGGCTGTGACCCGCGGGAGTTTGAACTTGAGAACCTGGCAGGGTGGGGAGGAGACCACCCTGTGCAAAAGAATCAGCTCGGCAGGCTGGGCTGCCCTCCCTACAGCTGGCACCCGGGACCTGGATTTTGGGGGGGCTCCCCCGACCCCGATGGATAAGAGGGGCTCTCTGTGCTGGACTGTTCGTGCTGATACCTGCTGTCCTTGGGGTGCAGGGGTGTCTGGGATTTGGGGAACCCGTGGGTAGAGGAAACCTAGGTGACCAGCCGCCTGATAACACCCTGGGCGTTGAGTCTCGCATGGGTTTCCCTGGTAGACGACACATCACATGTGTCGTCTCAGCTCGTGGCTGGAGGAATTACGCGTGGCCTGGTGACTCCACTGGGAGCCTGTGTCCCCCCGACGTCACCTGTGGGCCTTTCCCTCTGTGACTGGGCTTTGTGTCCTTCCGCTGGACGAGAGCGTGACCCTGATTCCAACGACACGCTGAGCCCCGTGAGCCCTCCCAGCCCATCGCTGCCCTGGGGTGGCCCTGTTGGCCACCTGCCTCCACACTCTAGGACAGGCTCTGCATCCAGGGTCTCCCTTCAGGTCCTGCGCCCTGTCCTCGGCAGGTCCCTACAGCTGCTGCGCGGCAGGTCTTCACCTCAGGGAGAAGGAACTTGGACCCAGGTGCCGGGCGCTGTCCCCCCGCCCTTGCCCCAGACTTGGGAGAAGCTTCCAGAGACCTTCCGTGTGGGGGCTAATGCCTAACGGGCAGCACACTGACCTCACGATCACCCTCCCAAAGTGTCCCAAACAACAGAAAAGGGAAGGCCACTTCCTCTCCCCACCTGCCTCACTGACCTGCACGGAGAGGAGAGGGCAACCCGGCGGCCAGCGGGGAGGGACTCTCGGGCCTCCCAGCCGTTCTCACTGCCGGCTTCCCGGCGAGGGGGTGAGGGACAAAAGCCACATGCTGAAGTGAAAGTGCCTGGTGAGGACGGAGCAGAGACCTGGCTCTCGCTGGAGTGCCCCAGGAGCACAGGGACAGGCTGTGCTGTAACGGGCTCAGACAGGGAGGGCTGGCATCCACCCGTCAGCTCCTCAGAGGTGGTTACAATTTGGGGTGGGGACTGGGCGGCAAGGGGGAGGGGTTAAGACAACCGAACGGCAGTTACAGAACAGTCACAGGGGTGTAAAGTCCAGCACCGGGAATACTGTCAATAACACTGTAATAACTAACAATGTCGGCTTCATTAATTAGTAGCAACCGAGTCCATGGTAAGTACGGAACAAAGCAGGACACCACGGAGGAGGCGCTGGGGGTGCTGTGTTCGTGTTCGGCTTTGCCCCTCACGCACCCTTGGTCCGTGCCGACGCCACCCCTGCTGAGACCCCAGGGCCCCCTCCGTGCTGGCCGCCCGCTGGGTTCTAGCGATGACCAAGAATTCCCCATGGAGCCGGCGATCCCATCTGCTCGTTGGGTCACTCGGCCTCCCTGGACTCTGTCCACACCCCCACCCATGACATGGGAGCGGCTGTGCCCACCCCCCAGATCGCTATGCAGGCTCAGCGAGTTGATGCACGTGGGAGTATCTAGCTAGTGCCTGGGTCACGGTGAGCCCGCAAGGCACATGTGCCCCACGAGAAGTGTCTGCAGCCACAGCTGCCTTCACGAGCCTGGGTTTTGAGAGGGGGGGGCGGGGAGAGAAGCGCCAGGCGCCAGCAGATCGAGTCAGGGGCTAAGAAGCACAAGAAAAAGGATGCGGAACAGTGTCAGGCAGAAGAGCTTCGAAAAGGCCTGTGGAGGCGACCGCAAGTCCACTCAAGAGACAGAAACTCCCCAAGTGTTTAAAATCACGGTGGACGCCACCAAGTCCAAATGGGCACATTTTACAGCGAACAGAGAGCCGAGAGGAGAAGCAACGGCTGAGGACCCCGCCGCGGGAGGGCCACCGTGTGGGTCTGACACCCTCCTGTCCCTCCCCCCCGAATTTATCTGCAAGACGTCCCAGGCTCTTCTTGGTACTTCAAGGTCTTTATGGTATGTTGGCATAACCAGAGGGCCAATCTAGGTAATTTGTACACTGATAATGCCTAATTAATTTACTGTCTTATGGTCCTTTTACAGACATAAGTCCCTTATAAGGAGATAATAAAGTTCCTGAACTATGGAATTAGAGCAAAGTAGGAACCTTTGATGGTTAGATATTCTAGAAGCTCTCAAAGCCAAAGAGAGCCAGGCTTCCCATCACCCTCCCTCCACAGCGCGGTGCCTGTGGGGGAGGCAGGGGCCAACGGTGCGCCAGCCGGAACCACCCCCCAGGTTGGCGGGTGGGAGCTCACCGGGTGGATGTCCAGGAACAGGGAATGTTCTTTCTCGTCGGGGTGCAGACCGAGCACTGCTTCTGACAGGATGGGGTCGGCGTTGTAGAAGTGAGGGTGGGAGAGGAACAAGGGCGCATCTGGAAGGCAGACGGCAGAGAGGGGCTGTCAGGCAACAAGGGCGCGTCGGCACATCCAGAGGTGTCACGCCAGGCCCGGGGCCCGACACTGGGATGGACGGTCGATGAAACAGAGCCACCACCTGCAGAGCAGCCCAGGACAATGACAAGATGCAAACAACAATAACGAGACAGAGAGAACCCCTTCGTTTGGTCTGAAAAGCACCCAAGAGGCAGCAGGCACTGGAACCCAGCAGGGGACAAGCTCTGTGCCAGGGGGAGGGTAGCGCGCGCGGGAGCTGTCGACTCTAGCACGGGGGGACCGAGGACAGAAGAGGGGACGGCTGCAGGGCCCAGGCTGAGGTCAGGGCACGGCATTCCGGGGGAAAGGGGTGGCAGAAGCAAATGCAAGAGGTGAGAAGTGCCTGTGGAGCAGACGGTACGTGGAGGGGAGTCATGGGAGTTGAGGGTACAAAGGTGGATTGAGGCCAGATTTGAACTTGGGTGGGAGGAGGAGCACTTTGATCATCAAGCCAAGCAGCCCGGACTGTCCCCTGTGGGCAGTGCAGCCGCAGCCAGACAGGTTCAGGTGCGCACACCTGCGGTCAGGTCTCCCTGATGTGCACGAGCGGGGAGGAGACACCCCTGCTCTGCTCTCACCTCACAGCCGGTCTGCGGGGTGGACGCCGGCGTGTGTGAACAGGGATGGACTCGGGCCCCTGAGTGAGAAATTCACACCCGGAAACATGAGGTCAACCCCCTCCACCAACCCACCAAGGGAGGCACACACCAGCTCGTGAGCTCAGGACAACGCACGACGGGCCTGAGGGACAAGGCGGTCACGAGGGAAGGAGGGAGCTTCTCACACTCCCCAAGACGGGTGCGTCGTAGATGAGCGCAAACCGGGGGTGCCCAGGGGCCGGGGCAGGGAGGGGGCAAGTGGTACTCGTGGGGACCGTGTCTCCTTTTGGGGTGTTGAGAATGTTCTGGAACTAGACAGAGACAGTGGCTGTACTAAGTGCCACTGAGCTGTACATTTTAACATGGCTCATTTCATGTTATGTGAACGTCACCTCAATAAGATAAAAGGATGAAAAAACAAACAAACAAACAAACTCCCGAGGTCTCATTCCCTAAAACCAAGCTCATTGGCTGCTAGACCGGGATTCATGTTTGGTGACCTCAAACATCTGGATTCCTTCTGCTGTTTTGGCTAAGCCAAGCACCAGTTTGAAATAAAACCTGGGAATGTATCAATGTCTCGCTTCACTTTCCCCAGAGTCCTTCTGTATCTGTTGCCTTAACATTTCTCAACATCAATTCCTTCATCCCAGCACCCCTTCCATCTAACCATAAATTGCAAATAACCACACACACACTTACATAATTGGTTTCTTTGAACAAACAGCCATCGCTTTACTTAAATAGTTATATTTTAAAGGGGCGGGGGGCACTTTGCATCTGAGCCGTAACTGGCAAACACACACTCGCTGCAATCAGAAAGCAAATACGGGAATAAATACAACGGGAGCCAAAAGCCGTTGTACGTTCTAGTCAGACACGGTGACCTGCATGAGGCTTCGACCCTGGACCTGCTGCTTCTCTGTTAAAGAGACAAGACGAATGTTGGAAGGCGTCTGAGTCCCCCCAGCACCAACCAACAGGGGCTTCCACCCGGAGGTCGGCAGAAAGACAGAAGGGAACGGGAAGCAGAAGCCCTCCTTCGCCATGTAGGTCACTGTCACTTAAAGCCAGTTCCTTGCACCTCTGACGTCATCTCCAGCACCCTGAGGGACAATGTCCTGCGACCTGGAGAACCCCATTTCCCGCCCTCCCATCCCCCCCGTGCAAGGAGACCATCAGAGCAAATGCGAGGACCCCGCTGGCACAGGGGGCGAAACTCCGGGGCCCTCGGTACGGGAGGCGGTCGCCCCGCCAGGCCCTGGAAGGTGGCACATCGCAACCAAGGCCCTTGGGCAGATGGGAGTGGGCTGGACCCATCTGCCATCCCCTGTCTGGCTCCAGATGCTAAGCCCACTTGACTTTTTAACGGTGTGCATGCGTTTCTTTCTATTTTATTTCCTAGCAGACAAGAGAAACTCGCCCAGGTTAAAGGTGCTAATTAATTTATAGCTTTATGGCACAATTCACCAGCTCTAATGGCCCAGGATGATCACAGATCATCTCTAATGGGCAAGTCTCAGGCCCTTACACAGCACGGAGGTCTGAGGACAGAGAGTTCTCTGGGGCCACGACACATTCGAGGCCTGGAAGGGAAATCCATGAGTATTTCTTATCTTCAGATAAAATGCCACAGAAACGCCCAACGGGGGCACCAGGAGACGCACATGAGGATGCTCCCAGCAGCTCTACGATAACGTTAAAAAAACTGGAAACTAGATGCTCGGGGACAGTAAAGGGGGTGAGGGACCGGAGGTGTGTCCCCAGGATGGAACACTACACAGCACTGAGGAGGCCACCTACAGTACCCATAGCAACGGGGGTGGACTGCGCCCATGAGGCCGGGACAATGGAAAAACAGGACGTGCAGTCTGGTTCCTTTCACGAAAAGGCCAAGTCAGGCCAGTGACGAGGAGGGGATGGGGACATCTGGGACTGCTCCCGTTCTGTTTTTTGATCGAGAGACCACTGGTGTGGAATTTCAAACTGCACGTGTCATGTGGGCAGCTGTCCGTATATGTGCTTCATTCGACGTGACAGAAAAAACTTCAAGTAAAGAGCTTTCAATTCCCTCGCACTGTTAAAGTCCTTTCAGCAGATGGGCCCAGGTGGGGTCGTGCAGGTCTGAAGGACAGTTCGCAGGGGAGCACGGGAAGGAAAGGTCTGGAAAGGCCGGAGGAGGCCAGGCGCTGAAGAGCCCTGGGTGCCCAGGTCTCATACACATGCACGGGGACAGGGAGGCGCCTGGAGCAGGGGCTTGGATGGCATCCCGCGGCTGCTCCTGGGAACAGGGTCCAGAGAGTTTCCCTCAGATGGCTTTCGGAGCCACCAGCCCACACGGGAGTCACCAGATATATGTGGGTGGCGATCATTTGAGATGGGACCAGTGCGGCCCAAGAACTACTACCTTTTCAAATTTATTTCATTCAAGCCAATTCCAATGTAAGTAGCCACACAAGGCCCGTGGCGACCGCATTGGGTAATCTGGAGGACGGGTCGTGCCAGGGAAGCTGCCATGTAACAGGGCGGCCAACGGCAGAGGTTTGGACCAGGGGTCAGAGACCCCGGTGGCCCGGACCACCAGGGGGTGGAGGGATGGCAGAGGGGGCAGAGCAGACGGGGCTGGCTGAAACTGGATGAGGGTGAGGAGAGGGGAATGGAGCTGCCATCCAAGTGTTGCATCGAGCGACTGAGACCGGGCGCCTTGGGGACTGGCACTGAAAGCCACTAACAATGCCAGAGAACTCTGTGCCAGCCCAGCGGTCATGCCCAGCCCCACAGCTGCACATGGAACAATCGAACCAGCTTCTTTTCCTGCCAAGAGGGGGTGAAGGGCCTTTGCCACTAGGCTCGTTCTCAAGCCACATGTCACAGTGCAGGGGGCATGGATATGCCCTTCCCCAAAGTGTCCACGTCCTTGAACCCAGAACCCGTGGGGCTACGCAAGGAGACGTAGCCCAGAGGGATTACGCTGTTCGGCGAAGGGCCTCGTGGTAGGGGTGTGGCCTGGACTATCCCAGGGGGCACTGCGTGGTCTCTGGGGGCCTTGCACCCGAGAGCCAGAGAAGGGGGTGTGACCATAGGAGTGTGGGATCGGAGGCCAATGTCAGACTTCTGAACCACAGAGCTGTCTGAGGTCACAGCGTTTGTTTTAGGCCCCTAAGGCTGTCGGAATTTGGGAATTATGACAGCAACTAATACACACAGTTTTTTGTTGGGTTTTTTTTTCAAATTATCTTTCTGCTGCCCTCGTCTGTGGCCTGATGGGGTTACCCAGAGTGCAGAAGGCAGGATGAAGTTCACAGCAGATAAGCCGGTCCCCACGTCCCCCCCACCCCCCGCCCTCCCATCGCTGGGGCTGGGATGGCACGTACTGAACCTGCAGGTGCTGACATTCTGGATCCCAGACTCCAGGCACGGGCAGAAGCCCTCGTTGGGTGGGTAGACGGACCCGTTGGCAAATAAGGTGTCAGGGGCCTTGAAGCGATAGATGGGGATGCCTTCGAACACCCCCGCCTCCTTGTAGATGAGCTTCATGGACCTGCGGGGGACAGACGAGGGGCAGGGTGACACCCAGAACACAGTGCTGCCGCCAGGTCCTGCTGAGGGCCACTCACATGGAAACACTCCTCCCACCAGCACTGTCACCCCTTGCAGCCATTGCACCCAGCAGCCATTGCACTCCCATGAACATGGCCATCGCTTGCAGCCTAATCTATGTAAGCTCCCACATCCTCACCGAGGCCCACAGGCTCCTACGGGGCCCAGCCCCCCCCCCCCGTCCTCTTCTGCACACCCAGGCCTCATTGCGTAGCCCCCTGCCCCAGGGCTTTGTATCTGCTGCTCCTGGGACATCTGTCCCTCGAACTGTTACACCTGGGACATCAGTTCTCTAGGTTCGACCGTCACACCCTCAGGCAGCAGCGCCATGCCCCCCACCCGGTCACCATCTACCGTCCGCCCTGCTGCGGTTCTCAAAGGTACGGCCACCCTTGAACTTGGACTAGAGCTGTACTGCTCACGCCGTGCAACCACTCATCACACGCAGCTCTGGAGCCCCTGAAACCGGGGAGCCCCGCGGGAACGTGCCGTAGGTGCAAAATAACATTCCAGGTTTCTAGGACTTGACACCGAGAGGCATGTAAAACGTCTCTTCAGTAACAACATTCTACATTGTCCGCACATCGAAATGACGTATTTTGCATAAACTGGGGACAAGCAAAATGTATTGTTAAAATTAATTTCACTTATTCCTCATGCCCTGGTTTCACGCAGCCAGTAGTAAATTTAAAATTGAGAACACGGCTTGTGCGCTACATTTTTATTGGGCAGCGTCAGCCCAGCCGGTGATCTCACACTAACGCTGAACTGCCTCGTTTCATTGGTAGTGTGGTTACCAACACATCCTTGTTTTTAGAAAACACCCACTGATGTATGTAGGCATCCCACTTACTCTCAAATGGCCCAGGAAAAATATACCCCGAGAGAAAGATGGGGTAGGAGAGAAACCACCTTGAAACTAGGGGGAGGGGGTACGGGGGGCCAACTACACTTTTCTTGCACTTTTTCTCCAGGTTGAAATTTCTACTCGTACGAAGCGAACACACGCAGGACAGCGTCCCTTCCCGCTCCTACGCTCCCTGCGGCACATCAGCCAGAGTCCCCCCGGCCAGGCCATGGCCCCCGAGGGTTAGGGACCTGACCCAGCTCGTCACTGCCGTGTCCCCGGCACCTCGCACAGATGGGCTCCAGGAAGGTTTGCTGGGGAGGCAGAGGAGTCCAAGTGGGTGCTGGAGAAGCCCCGCGCTCAGGAGCGTGCCCAGACCCACTGGAACTGCTCAGCCCGGGCCGACCTCTGGAGCCGCTGACACAGGAGCGCCCAGATGGGATCAGAGCCGCCAGACAGTGCCCCAGGGAGCGGTCACGTCCTTATTTCACAGCCCACCCCCCCGCGACCTTGACGGTGTCCTGCCTACCACCACGACCGCCAGCAGCCTCTCTGCACCCTGCAAAAGCAGCAACCGGAGGTGTCTAGCTCTTCAAGGTGCAACCAGAGGCCATTCAAGGGGGCGCCAAGGGCTAGAGAGGACATGAGGAACCGAAACTCCTTCCGAGGGACGACAAAAGCCACTCGTTTAGGCCGCAAAGCAGACCTTGGCACCTAGAGGGCCCAGGAAGCTGCTCACCGGCAGGCCTCGGGGCTGTAGAACTCCAGCGAGGACTCAGGAGTCATGAACGGCGCCCACATCTGCCCGGATGTCCCGTTAATCATGTTGCACTGATCCGAGTGCCAGAAGTTCACCTGCGGGGAAGCATTCAGAGGCGGCACTTAGAGGAGATGGGACACCGACAACCCCCCTCCGAGAGGAAGCCACCAGACACCCCCTAAAACCAGACGAAGTGTGCAGGTGGCACACTGGGGAAGTACTTAAACTCCCAGTGGCGGCCCCCGGGCGGAGAGGCCTCCGCAAAAGGAAACCAGCCGTCCCCTTCCGGCCCCTCCGTGCGGGCAGAGCACGTTTAGTCCCGCGTGCGTGCTTTCGTGTTGGAAAAGCCAGCCCAACAGAACCTGAACATCTTCACTGCAACAGGCAGTACGGGCGATGAGGGGTCCCCCTGCCGCTCCGGGCACTGGCGGGGGCGGAGCCTGTCCCCAGCCCGCACGCCTTCACCCCACGACCAGGTGAGCATTTGGCAGGTGTGAGCGACAATCACATTTGTGCACAACGAGGAAAGGCCACCACAGGGCAAACGGCCAGGCGCACCTAGTACGGTTTCACTGTGTTCAAAGCAGGGGGAAACCCCACCAAAGTTCTGTGCAGACGGATACAAAGGGACAGGAAGGGGGTCCTCCCGCTGATAACTGTGGGTTCCTCTGTGGTTGGGGGTGAGGTGAAGCTGGGTGTGAGATAGAAAATGGGCTTTATATCTGCCTATTCTTCCATTTTTTAATGTCTCCTTGTGTTTCTCATGGAATTTTATTTACTTACTCAAAACATCTTTCGATGCGATGGACGGTTACAGCCTCGGTGTAATGTTTTTGAAATGCTTTTGTGAATTAAGAACCACAAGAAAAAGAATGAGATCTTGCCCTTTGCGACAACATGGATGGCCCTAGAGCAAAGCCAGTCAGACAGAGAAAGGTAAACACCGCATGACTTCACGTGTGACTTTAGTGCGGAATCTAAAGAACAAAGCAAATGAACGGACAAACAAAACGGACGCACAGATACAGAGAACACAGGCAGACGGCTGCCAGAGGGGGAGGTGTGGTGGGGCCGGGGGCGAAAGGTGAAGGGAGTGAGGTACGAACCAGCAGCCCCACAGCAGCGATGGGGACGCAAAGTCCCGCACAGGGGGTACAGTCCGTCACACTGTGACAACTTCGTGTGGTGCCAGGAGGGGGCTGGCAATATCGGGGGGACACTTTGTAAAGCATGTGATTTTCTAAGCACTACGCCACACACCTGAAACTAACACCAAATAACACTGAATGGCAACTGTAATTGATAACAAATAAACACAGGAAGGAAACTTGGTTCCTCGTATGCAGTTGGTGCTAAATGTGTACAGTGGCTCTGTGGTGCCCGCCCGCCCACCAGAACCCAAAGCTCTGAGCCTGAAGCACAGGCGACGCCCCGAAGCCTGCGTGTTCCCCCTCGTGGAGGCACCACCCTTCACACTTCAAGAGGAGGGCGGCGCGCCGGGCCGCGTCCCAGGCGGCCCCTGCCGTCCCCGCCGGCTCTCACCTTGCTGAGCCCGTTCCACTTGTCCACGAGGTGGATCCGGCTGAAGTTCTTGATCCCCGTGAACACCGTGAAGAGCCCGGAATTGGAGTTGTTGAGCTGTGGGTGCAGCAGAAGGCACCATCTTTAAGCCTCAGGATGGGGACAAAAGGACCCAGGGGCCGGCCCTCAAGCCCACCTGTATAGTCGCAGGCTGTTCCTGTGTCCCCAGTCCTGGGGGTCAAGAGGACGGGGACTTGGGGACTTTGTAGAAGGGATACTCCTGATTACAGTGTCCCTCCCAGAAAGGGTCCGCCTTCCTTCCCTTCCCAACTCAAGGACAGTCTGGTCCTCCTGCTGGGTGAGTGGTAGGGTCACCCCCCTGCCAACACTCACTCAGAATAAAGCACCATCATGCCACCTCTCCAGTCAACAAAGAAGAACCACAAGTGGCGTGTCACTTCTGGGGGGTGGCTTTATGGGCCAGGCATGTGTATTTTACCCACATTTCACTGTGGAAGTCTCAAGCTGCAACCTCCCCACCCCTGAGTGACTGCAGATAGCAGAATCCCCCTGGTCGCCCACCGCTGGATAGAAGCAGGAAATAAATCTTCCTGGTGTTAAGCCACAGAGATTCGGGGGCTGCTTCTTACTCAGCATAACTCGTGTATCCTGACAGATACAGGACTCAGGGTTTGTCAAGCACTTTCTAGAGTGGGCCCCATGCTTTGGCACTCTGAGGGTAATTTCTAGAATCAGACTTCTAACTCAGAGCAAAGACACGCAGTGAGTACGAAGAAATGAGTGACGGTCGGGTAAAGTCTCTTAGCACCGTTTTACCTCTGAGGAGGCTGCATGCTGGAAGGCGCGGCATATGTCAGGAGCTCAGTAAGGGGTGTTTACTGGCCAAAAGGCTAGAGTGACTACTGACTGGGTCAGCAAACAGGCTCCGTGCAGAGCAGGGCCCAGGTCCAAGCCCTGCTCTGGCCTCCTAATACCTGTGTGTCATGTCACCTGTCCATTCAGAGCTTCCTGAGCTCATACTTCAGCCACTGTGAGGGGAGACTAAAGGAGACACTACAAAGAGGCGTCAGGACTATTAAAAGAGTTAAATGTGTAAAAGCTGCTGAGCACAGTTCTAGGACATAGTATGAGCTCAAAATGCCAGTCCTTACCTTTTTTATTATCATTACCATTAATAAATACTCCTGCAAAAGGGTGGTTAACTAATAATTATAAGGGGTAAGGTGTAGCAGAGACTGCCAGTTACTACCCAAAGACCATTCTCCCCTTTCTACTTCATAACAAAACCTAACCCTTGCTCAGCATCAACTCACCAGCTAAAAAGCTACATTTCCTAGCTTCCCTTGCAGCTAGGTGTGGCCGTATTACTAAGCTCTGACCATAGAAAAGTAAGTGGAAATTGGTTTTCTCCCTCCCAAAGAGTGAGACAGCTGGGACATGCTGTTTTGTCCTTACCTTCCCTACCTGCCCCCCACTGCCCATTCTTCCTTCCTGCCGTGCTACCTGGAATGTGGATGTGATAGCTGGTGACCTAGCAGCTATACTGGACTATGTCGGAGTCTTGAGCATGGAAACCATGCCCTAAGGAAGGTGGAGCACAGTGGTAGGGTCCTGGATCATTGAACAGTACAAAGCCACCACACCAATGCTGCACAGTCACTGCTGGGCTGTTATGCTGGGGTTTCTACTACGCACGGTCAAATATAGATTATAAGCGTGCTAGTGACTTTGTAACAACTTTCATTTGTTTACAAGTGTACAAGATGCTGTTCCGGAATCGCGTCACCCAAACCTGCCAACACGCCCACGTACCCAGAACCAGTGAAAAATGTATTAAGCATCCGCCATGTCCCAGGGACAGAATCGGGATTTGTCTCCCCCACTCCCCCCAGCAACGTGTCAGCAGAGAGCCAAGGGGAGGCCGAAGCTGGAACAACCCTGTGGGCTCATGAAAACCTGTTGTTGAGGGAGCCAAGGTCAGGGTCAGAGGTCAGGAGTCAAACTCTACAACACATCATGGCTCAGGAGATCAATCGCTGACCCTACCAGGTTACCAGGCAGCTTGGCTCGGAGCCACAGCCAACGTTTATGGTCTGCCTCCTCAGTACCCAGGCCCCCCTTCTTCCAGCAGCAGACACCAATTGGCTAAATTCAGCCCCAACCACATCACTTGAGTCTGGATCAAACTGCACCTGAGTCCGTCCTTGGAGTTTTCAGTTACGCAAGCCACTAAATTCTCTATTTTCCTTACGGCGGTCTGAGCCAGGTTTTCTGCCTCGTGGTCCCCGGGCTCCCCAGCCAGCCCCAAAAGCTCGTAGCCGGCTTCCGGGACGCGCCAATGGAGGACAAGGCAGAGGCGCTGAGCTTCCGCCTGGGCCACACTCACCTCAGCAAACAGCCCGAACTTGCCCTTCACGGGGAACATGGCCGGTAGGTACCTATTGATGAGGTTCACGAGGGGGTCGTCATAGCCCCACATGATCTCGCCCACCGTGCGGTTCATGAAGGCCCGCTGGCCGAGGGTGGAGAACGCCAAGGTCATGAGCAGCTTCAGGCTCATCGGCCTGTTCTCCATCATCACCGCCGCGCTCTGCGGAGCAAGGGGACAGCACGGGTCAGAGGCTGGACAGGGTCGGTCCCTCCCCCGGGCCTGGGCCAGGCCTCAAGGCAAACAGCCCCTCCAGGGAGACGTTCGGGCGGAGGGAGGGCCCCTGCGGTGGACTGGGGGTGTCTGGGGTGCCCAGAACCACTCCCCGGTCCTCTGGTGACAGGACCACGTGTATTCTTGGGCTCACACACAGCCGCAGAGGCTGACCCACGGCACAGGGCTGGCCAATCGGAAACCTCCCTCCCTCCCTCCAAATGGGTGTGTGGCCCAGTCAGAGCCGACAGGGAACAGTCTGCTGGCGCTGTAGGGTAGAGGGAAGGGCCCCCACTGGCTTTGAGCCTGGGATGTGCAAGGCTGTGGCCACACAGAGGGGTCGATCTGCCACGGCATAAAACCAGCACTTCTGGGCAACACCGCTGCACCCTGGATCAAGCCACGCCTGAAACCAGTCCAACCCCTGCCCCTTCAGTAGCATGGACCCATAAATTCCCTTTTTGCTTATGTAAGTTTGGAGCCCCTTTTACTGTCACCTTGTGGGGAAAAAACAATTCTTAATGAAGACTCTGCTCCACCCCCTTATCACCTGTCCCCCCAGCAATGAGGGTCCCAAACAGCTGCTCTACCCAATATCGAGGTGCTTAAATTACAGGCGATTTTGTAATTTTCGCTTTCCACTGAAGATACCATCTTGGCACTTGGTTTATTTCCTTAAAGGGATTCCATCCAAAAGCCATGCCTGTAGAAACGTGAACGCGGCCAGCGTTTCCTAAGGCGTGGGCGACAGAGGTCTGGTTCCATGGGAACTCACCGGGGTCTCCTTAATGTTAATAATTTGTTAAAGGTCATAAACACACCATTTTTTAAAAATCACAAAAGGCTAAGATAAAATAGAAGGCCCTTCCAACCCCTGATCTCCCTTTTCCCAGGCTCCTCCCCCATGGCCACGCCTGCACTGGGTTCTGGCACAAAGCTCCAGGGATCATCTGCACCGCAGACCAGCCCACCACCTGGGATCGTGGAGTTCTTTGACATTTGCAAAAGGTTGGCAAAAAACAAAAGACAAATATTCCAAGCAGCACGAAAATCCTGCGAAACTCACGTTTCCATGACCCTCAAATAAAGTCTGATGGGAGCATGGCCACGGCCACTCATTTACACACTGTCTCCGGCTGCTTTTGTGCTACAGCGACGGTGCCCGCGTGGCCCTCCACGCCGAAGGCATTTGCTGCCCTGCGCAGAGCAAGTCGGCCCACCCCGGCCTGGGCACAGGAAAGCGCACGCGTGAGTGGGCGTGTGCCAGTACTTCTCCTCCCTAAACAAAACCTGGGAGCGTGACCCATGTGCTCTGCTTCTTGCTTTTCCTCCACTTAGACGCACCCTCGGGGCTGCTCTGGGCGCCCCCCACCCCGTGGCCCTGCCTCCTTGCCCTGGCTGTGCACTGTCCCCTTCCTGCTCTAACTCCACATGAGGAGCGTTTGGGTCATTGTTTCTTGACGTTCACCCTGACGACACTGTTGAAATGACTGTCCTTGAGGATAAACATCTTTGACCCTGTGTGCTCTTCTACCGAGAAGCCAAATTCCTATGCCTGACATTTCAGAGGTCAAAGGCACGCGCCATTTATCCTGACAGTCGCTGCCTTCCGGCAGCCGCTCCTGACGACCGTGTGGGAGGGTGTGTTTCCAGAACATTCACGCACCCGGGGAGCTGTCCCGCAGTGTCAGCCCGCCCGGTCTCCGGGAGAAAGGGCCTCGCCGCCACGAGCGAGTCCCACTCCGGGCGGGCAGCTGCAAGGCTTCGGGCGGCCGGGCCTGGGGCCGCATTCCTCGGAACTCCCTCTGCCCTTCCACCCAGTGGACTCGCCAGCTGCGTGCCCGCCGACCCAGAGCCCAGCCCGGGGCCGGGCCCGGGGCTGGTGCCCGATGAGCCTCGAACGGGAAGGCGGAGGATCGGACGCAGAGCTGAGTGTGACAGAGGGCGGACTCCTGACTCGACCTTCGTGGGTCCAAAATTCTAATCTGCTACTTATTAGCCAAGGGGCCTTGCCTAAGTCACTCAATCTCTCTGTCCTTCCGTTTTCTCCTCTAGAAATGAAGACAGACACGAGGCCTGCCCTTGTGAACGAGGTTCGGCACATGAAGGCTTTGGAACACCAGGCGCTGATACAGTGTAGCGAGGGGACGCTGACGCGACGGGCCCTCCCTAGAAAGGCCGCCCCTGGCTGGTGTCTGGGGACTTGGATTTTGGGAGGGCTCCCCACACTCCCCGATGGCAGGGGCTCTCTGTGCCTGGACTGTTTGTGCGAACAGCGTGGTTTATGCTGACACCTGCTGTCCTTCGGGGAGTGTGGGATTTGGGGACCGGCCGGGCAGAGGGTATGCACATAACCAGCCCCCAAGAAACACCCAAGGTGCTGAGTCTCTGATGGGCTTCCCCAGTAGATGACATGCCGCATGTGTTATCATATGTGCCGCATGTATTGCCACAGCTCGTTGCTGGGGAATTAAGCATGTCCTGTGTGACTCTCCTAGAAGTTGGGCCTGGTGTCCAGCCCTGGGCCCTCCCCTTCCCAGGACTGTCATTATCCCCGTCCTCTAGAACCAGTTGTAGCTGTGAGTAGGACCCTAAGCCGAGTCCTGTCAGCCCTCCTGGTCAATCAGAGACCCTGCGGTGGTCTTGGGGACCCCAACACACATGACGAGCAGTGAGTTCATCCAGCTATTGCCATGACTGGCGCCTGCACAGAACGGAGGCCCAGCCCACACCCTCCCTCCAAATGCCACAGACAATGACATGGCCTGGGGGTGCCCCGTTCAGCCCCCATCAGGCCCTGCTTTTGAAGGTTTCGGATTTGTAGGTTGAAAAGGGAAAGACGATGACTTTGGCCGGTGGCCCCCAAACCAGAGATGGCGGACGTGCCCAGGGGACACTCACTGGGCTGAGAGTGTGGCCCTGTGAGCCACGGGCTGTCCCCTCAGGGGACCGCCCTGGGCAGGGGGGACAGGGACGAGGGTGGGGCAGCCTCACCAGGACCAGGATGTTAGGCATGACGATGTAGTCACTCTCCAGGCCATTGGACCTGTCGGGCTGGAACTTGAAGTTGCGGAACTCGAGGAAGGACACTGTGTCATTGTCATTGAAGGTGATGTTGGTCTTGTGCCGGTATTCCCTGCGGAAAGGAGGCCGGCAGGTCAGCGGGCCCCAGTGGCACAGGGCCGCAGCACCTGCTGGGAAGTAGGGTGGCTCCAGGCTTCCCCGGGGCCCTCGGATCTCTGTGCACATCTCCGACCTGCCAGCGCCGTAGCCAAGCCCGGCTACACCCCGCGTCCGTCCTCCCGTCGTCTGCCCACAGCAGGACCGGGCACCAAAGCCTCTGCAGGGTTCATCAGCCACCTCGCGGGGCACCCCAAAGCCCGACACATCCCCTCCGCCTGGCCAGCCCACCTCCATCAGGTCTCTGCTCACAGGGCACCTTCTCAAGAGAGTCCGTCCTGGTCACCTCTGGACCCAAAGTACAAACACCTCCGCACCCCTCGGCACCCCACCTCAACGGCACTCCCAACCCAACTGCAGGCACCCCAGCGCGGTTTTGTCTTTTCTGGGCCCACAGTGCGGAGAACATTCGCCTACATCCACAGATTCTCAACAGATGTTTGTCGAATGAATGAGAGAATGAATAAATGGATGAATGAATGAGTGAATGAATGCATGAACGAGGGAGTGAGGGAATGAGTCAATGAGTGAGCGAGTGAGCGAGTGGATGCACACAGCTGACTCCGACCAGAGATTCTCACTCCCAAGCCTTAAGCACAGTCGCTGAGTTTTCACCCCTGGTTGCCCGGAACCCAACTGTGCATCTTGAGCGGCCAACACCCTCTCTGCCCATGCCGTCCCCAGAAAGGCCAGGGCGGGCCGGCCGCCCCTCAGAGAGGGACCCCTGGCTCTGCCAGCCACAGTGAAATGTCCAAGACGCGGGCAGAGTCCTGGCCTCAGCCCGCCGCCCCACACAGCGGAGCCGCCGTCTCCGACCCCATTCCTCCCCCTCCCCCAGCCCATCCCCACCAACCACCCCAGCCTCCCTGCGGCTCCGCGCGCACACCACGCGCTGCCCGGTACAGGCCCTTTGCGCTTGCCGCCCCTGCTGCCAGCAGCGCCTCTCCTGTGGGTCACTCCCTCCCTTACACAAAAGGGCAGGAGGCCTCACCAGAGCCCACCAAAGACGCACACGCGTGTGGACACACACAGAGCACCCCTCCCCCTGCTGGATGCTCACAGCACTTCATACTCACCACCTGTCATCATGTGACACGTTTATTCCCCTCAGCTCCGGAATGTCAGCTCTGAGGGGCAGTGACCTTTGTCTCACTCCCTGCTTTCCCGACTGGTTGGTACACAGTAGGTGTTCAATAGTGTGCAGAACGACTGAGAGGCTAGGGGAGAGCTGCGAGACCCCCAAGGGCGCCAGTCTGGGGAGCAGCCCCTGCCCCCCTGGCGCCCAGCCGCGGGGCTGCGCTGCTCCCCCATCGACATCGCCATTGCCTCGCTGCCCCACACACAGCTTCTCGATCCCTCCCTGCCCCTCTGCGCCTGGCCTGCTTCTGAAATAATCTCTGGGTCTCAGTACAGCAGCCCCCCACGCCCTGTCTGCTCTAAGACCCCCACCCTGCCAGGGCCACCTCCGTCCTTACCTGTACACATAGGGCCCACGTTCCCGCACCTGCGGCTTCTGGCCCTGGAGGATGGCACTGGGGTTGACGATGTCGAAGAAGTAGACGGAGAGGTAGAAGGGCACGGGGATGTCCTTCCACATGTTGAAGGAGAGGCTACTGGGGTCGATGCGCACATTCTGGGGGGCAAGACAGACACATCCGTGAGGAGAGCAACCAGGGCGCCCCGTCCCCCCGTCTGCCACTCAGCTCCAGAACGGCTGCCCAGAGCCAGCCCTCACTACTGGTCCCCAAAGCACGTCGGGAAAGCAGGTTTACATCACTGAAGCTAACAGGTAATTTAGTCATGCTGGTTTCTCATGTGCTTTAACAACGGCTGCTTGATCAGGGGACCCTGCAAACGGGAAGGGGACCCTGTGCCCCATGGGAAGGTGGCGGTTGTCACTCTATGGCGCCTGCGGTCAAATGTACCATCCACTCATTCCTTCACTCAACAAACATTTATGAGCACCCAGCACTGGCCAGGTCCTTGTCTGCGAGCTGGGGGTAGGAGTGTGAACAAGACAGACCCAGGGCCCCAGCTCTGTGGGGTTTTTATATCCAGGGGGTTGGGGGGGAGTGGGGATTAAACTATCATGGCAAACCTGCGATTGTGAACAGAGTCGTGGGTGAAATGCGCACAAAAACCAAACACCAAGCCAAAATGAAAGCCCGAGGCAGTGAGGGGAGCGCTTGGATTGGTGGGGGGCGTCCACGCAGTGGCAACGGCCATGCAGAGGTCCTGGCGCACGGAGGCGCTGAGACAGCGCTTGGGGACAGCGAGGAGGCCTGTGTGGCTGACACACAGACTACGAGGGTGACAGCAGGAGGTGACAACAAGAGCGGGGCTCCTTGAAAAGCCAGAAACACAGAAATCTATACGAAATCTTCGGACGGAGGAAGGTTGGTGAAAACCTGGTTTTTCTTCAAAGGCCTGAAGCCCCCCCAGCAAGTCTGACTGTCAGATACACCAGCCTCTATCTCTGCTTCGCCCCCCAGCTCGGCAGTTCCCTGCCCCAGTGTCCCAGGAGGCCCCCGCCCCCGCCAGCGCCACCCAGCAGGCTCACGTCCCCTCAGAGCCCGAGCCGAGTGGAGGGACCAAGGCAAAGCTAGGCATCTGGGGAGGCTTGCGTCACACCTTCCCACTTCTTTTGGACATGGCCTTCCAGGACAAGGACAGCTCCTCGTCCCTGCCCCAAACGGCCAGTTCCAGGAGACAGAGGCTCTGGAGGACACAGAAGGCTGAACCTGGCCGCCCAGGCCCGGCCCCCTGTCCCCAGCTGGTAAACTCTGAGAAGAAGCCAGACCCCAGGGCCACTCAGGCAAGTCAGTCGCCTCTGGACCTCAGTTTCCCCATGGGTGCCACGGGTTAGTGACTCTGTAGTCTCAGCTGTGGCCCGTCTGACATTCACAGCATTTAAATGGAGAAAAGTTGAATTTGTTGCCAAGAATAAAAAACCGGGGGGGTTAATATAAAATACAGATTTCAGAGTTGTCTCGAAAAGGTCGGACTTGCCGTCATGGATTGTAAATGCGTCTTCCGACCCGCCGTGGGGGCGGTGAGGGTCGGTTCATAACCTGAGCATCCAACATGTGTGAACAGAGGCAAACACGATGGCTTGAAGCCGCGGGATGGGCACTGCCCAGGGGGGCCTGCGCACCGGTGCAGTCCCGGTGCATCACCGTGTCACCCCTCCCTGCCAGCGCCCCAACCCCTCGAGGGACCGCTCGCAGTGCTGTCACTGTATTCATTTCCTTGTCACTTTTCATGAAGACGCAAGTGAGCGAGCGGTCCCATCCCCAGGAAGGTCCTGCTTCGGTGGAGGGGGTGCGGGAGAGCCTGGGTCGACAGTGCCGATTACCGTTGACCCCTTCAGTGTGAGGCAAAGGTCTCAGGGTTCGGGCACAGGGGTGTGGGGGAGAGAGGTGGTCTCCGTGTGCCAGCTGTGGGGAGCAGAAGGCCTGTCGCCAGCTCTGTCCTGATGTAAACAAGGCAGCATCTGGGACCAAGAGGAAACTTGGGTACACAATGGGGTGGAGGGCCATGTTACACTGAAGGGGTCACCCCAAAGCAAAGGCAGCCGCTGCCACGCCCGCGTGGGCCCCTGTGGTCGCGAGGGCTCCATTTTTCCAGACCTTCCCACATTTCATGAGCTTATTTTTCAAAACTGAACACGCCCAGGGACCAAACTGCCCATCTCCATGCCACAGCTGGCCTGCCAGCCACCCCAGGCCACGCCGGCATCATCTCCTGGAGCGGGGTGGCCTCCATGTGTTACAGACGGGGAAACTGGGCTCGGAGAGGTTGGCGGGGGTCTCTCCCCAGGCCTCACGGCGCGTGCGACACCAGGCAATTGCCCCGGCCCCTCGGCACAGAAGTGGAGAGTGCAATCCAGACCCCGGCCTGGGGACTGCGGGCAGGGACGGGGTGTCACCCAGGAGGGAAATCAAAAACTGTAAATCAAAACAACAAAGCCAGTCCCACAGGGAGGCTCGACAGAAGGAGGCAGAAACTCCTGCGGCCCGCGCTGACCCTTCGCCCTCAGAAAAGACCGGCGCAAGGCTGGTCATCAGGGGCCCCGCCGGTCCTGCCTGCCCGGGCCCAGTCTTCGGGGAGGGAGAGAGGGAGAAGCAAGCCCGGTTTCCTTCTTCCTGCGCGTGTGCGCGTGTTGGGGAGGCTAAAAACGCATACGTAAGGTCTACCCTCTTAGCGGGTATCTGAGCGCGCAACTGCAGGACTTACTCATCTTGCATAGCTGCAACCATAATAACAATCACAAACAAGGCGCGTGAGCCATGGCCGGTGCGGCTCAGCTGGCTAAAGCCTCGTCCCGTAAACCCAAGGGTCTCGGGTTCGATTCCTGGTCAGGACACATGTCTGGGTTGCAGGTTCGGTTCTTACGAGAAGCAACCAATCCATGTTTTGGTCCCTTCCCCTCTAAGCATGTCCTCGGGGGAGGATAATAAATAAAAAAAATAAATAAATAAGTTTTAATAAGAAAAATTAAAAAATAAAGTGTGAGAGGAAATTTGTGGTGGTAACGAGCATGTTCCTCACAGACAGACTCTGGTGACAGTTTTGCGGCTGTAAGCTTTTCTTCAAATGCATCAAGTTGATACAGTAAACACTTACAGCTTTCCTTCAGGTCAAGACGCCACCGTACAATGGTTTTAAAAAACCCAGCTTCCGGTTCCTGTCTCCCTCTCCTGATCGCATTTCTGGGCAAAGGCAGCTGGGCCCGGAGAAGCCTCTGGAATCCCAGAATCCTGTTGTTTTCCTCACTTACTGGCCTGCTCACCTGCGTGGGGATAAACTGGCCAAACCAGTAAGTCACCAGATAAAGCTCTGTGTGTGTGTCTCTCTCTCTCTAACAGAAGGGAACTCGGGGCTCTGGGGTCCCGGCGCCTTCCATGGCTCTCACCCATGGGGAATGGCAGGTGACCTTTGGGTCGGTGACGGGGCACACGTCACTGATCTTCTGTGCGCCTGTTTTCTCATCCCTAAAATGGGCGTGACGACAGTGTCCCCCTCCTAGGGCTGGCTTGAGGTTTATATGCGCACACAAAGGTCAGGTGCTTAGGACAGGGCCTGGCAGGACTCGGGACAGAAGGTCAGCCGTGCCGTCACCAGGCACAAAGTGACCAACCCCTCTTCTCCTGTTGCTGCCTCATCCCACCTCAAGTGGGGCCGGGGCTCGGCAGTGCTGTCAATTTGCAGGATGGCCTTCTTTCGGCCACAGGAGTGGAGGCGCCTGGAACGGGCAGCTGATTAGATCACAGTGTGCAGGTCAGTGGGGTCACAGCCTTTTGCCTAAGTATCCGATTCTGTCCCACCCCTGCCCCTAAGGTCGAAGATTCTATCCCCACCCTCTCCACCAAGATCAAAGATTCTATCCCCAATCCTCCCTGAAGGTCAAAGATTCTGTCCCCACCCCCTCTGCCAAGGTTAAAGATCACGGCCCAGAGCACAAAGCCTGGAAGAGAGAGACAAGGTGATCCCTTGTTGGATGCTCCTCCCTCTTACCCGGTCCATTCCTAGAGAGCCAGGAAGGCTTCCTGGAAGAGGGGCTGTAGGAGCTGGGCCCAGAACAAACGAGCTGTGTTTTGCCAGGAAGACGGCAGGAAGGGCGTTCTGGGCCAGGGACATGACACGGGCGAAGGCTCGGAAGGGAGCACAACTAGACGTCTGCCAGCAACAAATGTGCTTAAAAAAGATGCCTTAAAATAACCCGAACATCCGTCAAGGGCTCAGCTCCCACACCCAACAATGGAACACGGCTCGGGAATAAAGAGGAACCGGGTGCTGATAAATGCCACAACACAGCAAACCTCGAAAGCATGGGGCAGAAGCCTTTTAAAAGCCATAGGGCAGCCCTGGCTGGTGTGGCTCGGTGGGCTGAGCGCTGGCCTGTGAACCAGAGGGTCGCTGGTTTGATTCCCGGCCAGGGCACATGCCTGGGTTGTGCACCGGGTCCCCGGCGGGGGGTGCGTGCGAGGCAGCCACACATGGATGTTTCTCTCTCTACCTCCCTTCCCCTCTCTAAAAATAAATAAATAAAATCTTAAAAAAAAAACAAAGCCAGATAGCAAAAACTATGCACTCTATGATTTCATTTATATGACATTCTAGAAAGATACAGGGACAGACACGAGCCCCGAGGCCCGGGGGCGGACGGAGGGGACCATGAGGAAGCTATGTGGGGGTGATTAAAGCGTCCCATTATATTGATTTTGGTGGCCACACAGGCGAGCTGTACAGATCTGATAAAACTCGTCAAACCGTACATTTAAAAAAGATGAACGCTATGGGTGTATTTTGAAAACACTATGCTAACTTTTTTGGAGCGTTTCACTGAGACGATTCGAACACCCCACGATCCACCCATTTAAAGTGCACAATTCAACGGCTCTTGCACCTTCAGAGTTGTGCGGCCGCCACCACCACGTTCCGGAACATCGTCGTCGCCCAAAACAAACCCTCGTCCCCACGGGCGAAAGTCACTTCCCTCTGCCCAGAGCCTGGCAACCGCAAGTCTACGTTCTGTCTCCACGGATTTGCCTTTTTGCGGATACGCAGAATCATACGAGTCATCAGATGTGCCCGTCATATTGTATTTCTCAAAAACAAGCAGGATGCCAGAGGGCCACACACGGCTCCTTCCACTTAGTGTGACGTTCTCAAGGTCGATACCATGCCAAGCGCAGTTTGTAGCAGCTGTCCCTTACCTGTATGACAACCAAAATCAAGAGGTGGAGCATTTTCATCACGCCTGTTAAAAAGGGACGTGCGTGAGCACGCCCGTGTTTACCACGGCGTCATCCGCGGCAGCCGAAAGGTGGAAGCGGCGCACGGTCCATCAGCGGGTGAACGATTACACACATTCAGTGCAATCCGATGCAGGCTCGACCAGGGACAAATTCCGACACAGGCTGTGACAGTATCGACCCTGAAATCACGATGCCGAAAGAAGCCAGGCACCGAAGGACAAATACTGTGTGATTCCACTTACGTGACGTGCCCAACAGGCAAGGCCACAGAGACAGAAGGCAGATGGGTGGCTGCCGGGGGAGGATGGGGAGTCTCTGGTGCACAGACCTGGGCTTCCTTTTGGAGTGATGGAGACACTCGGTAACCAGGTGGTGGTGACGGTCACGCCACCTTGCGACTGTGCTAAATGCCACCGAATTGCATGCTTGTAAATGGTTTAAATGGATGGTTTTATGGTAAGTAAATCTACCACAAGTTTTTAAAAAAAGATTAACTGCACATTAAAGTGAGATATTTCCCAAGAGATGGACACAAATTAAGTCACCCAGGAAAACCACGTGTGGGCAAAGACGTGGGCAACTGGACGCACCGCTGGTGGCTGGGGTCACACCCCAGAGAGCGGCGGGCGTGGTCTTGTGGCTGAGGTAACGGGAGGTCCCCTGCTCTGTTCAGGGCTCTCAGACACCGCCCGCCACCCCAGGGACTCTTCCGGCACACCTGACCTGACTGCAACAGAAGCTTCGCAAAAGACGATTCACCTTTCCAGTGTGATGTCACTTACACTCCGCCCACAGGAGCTACGACTCTCCTGTCCCAATCCGCTTTTAAGACGCTGGCCCCCACTCACCCCAGTCGTTTCGCAGCCACCATGGGACCGCGCCCCCCAGCCTGACAGCCCACCCTGGGGAAATCCCCACGTGCAAAAGAAATCTGTATAATCCTATTAACCCAGGTCACCCCAATAAACTTAATTTAAAAAAATAAATTTTCAAAAACCGTCTGAGCTTGAAAAGAAAAAGTGCAGCAGGTCCGGAGCCAAGGAGGCTGGGCCCCCGCCCGCACCGCGGTGGGGAGAGGCCAAGCCGGGCCGGGCCAAGTGTCTCAGAGGCAGGCTCGGCAGCGGTGGAGGCGGGCTCGGGAAGGTGCTGCCGGCGCTGGCCGCTTGGCCTGATTTTTTCACACACACAAAATAACGTGCAACATTTTATCTCGTAAAAGCAGACATAAATCTGCCATCTCAACACCGGCCTGCAAGCTCCCCATCTGGCCTCTGCAGGCCCCACATCCCGGCACCACTCCTGTCACTCCGCCCACTCGCGCTGGCCTCCTGCTGCCCCTCGTAGATGCAGGCACACTCCTGCCCCAGGGCCTTTGCACAGGTTGCTCTCGCTGTTTTCACTGCTCTTCCCGAGGTAGCCACGTGGCCAGGTCTCTCACCCCTTCCAGTCTTTGCTCACGCGTTCCCTTCCCAGGAAGGTCCACCCTGTCCACCTGCAAATTCCTGGACCCCCTTAGCCGGCTGTTTGTTCCACGGTCCTTGTCGCCCTCCAACATGCGTTGTAATTAATTATGTCTGTGGTTCTTCATCTGTCTCTCCGGCTTGATCATGACGCTCCAAGGATAGGATTCTCAGCTGCTCTGTCCTTTGGTGTGTCCCGGCACCAAGAACGGTGCCCGGCACCCAGCAGGCGCCGGCAGACATTTGCCGAGTGAAGGGGTAAACACATTGAACCTGGAAGCACCGAGGGCGGGGAGCTGCTCCCCGCTCTCTGGCGCACGGTTCATATTTATGTCAGAGGAAATCTTCAGAATACACAGAGAGTACGGCCTGTCCGGGGCCCAGCCTGGGCCGGGGCAGTGGTTCAGTGACCATGTGAGTGAAAACACAAAATTTCACAAACGTTAATTTTTAGCTGTTTGCCTATTTTTTTCAACGAAGTAAATTCTAAACATTACCATTTTCATAAAATTTTCTGGCCCCGTGAACTGCGACTCACCTGGCCAGGTTGAAGCCTTGGAATGGACATAAACGGACACTTCGGCTCAGGCCACTGTCCGGTCTGTCCGAGGGCTCACAACAGGTCCCTCCACCCCATTTCCTTTGCCGGCCAGGGGGTTCCAGAGGCACGGAGAGCAGCCGTCCCTCCCTGTGCTTCATGGGGAGGGACAGGGAGGCAGGGGTGGCCCAGGGAGAACACTAAAGCCAAGTGCAGACGGACACACCCGTTGTGGCAGGGGTGGTGGCCCAGGAACGCCTCTCTTAGGACGTGACATTCGAGCTGAGACTAGAGAGATTACAGCCTCCAGAAGTGACTGAGACGTTAGGGAAAGTATTTTAATTTGAGTATCCCACTTTCTTTAGCTATTCTAGATGTGTGTGCCACTTTCAGTCGTGGAATCTTTCTTATTTTTTCACTCAGTCCTCACCCACGTGTCCCTGTCTGTGTTTAAAGCAGCCCAGAACGGCACTGTCAAAGCGGGGCGCCTGGGTCACCCAGAGATCTCATACTGGTCGCATGCAGAGTCAGGAGAAAGGAACTACCACTAACTTCACCTGTCGTTCCTTTTTTTAACGGGGCCACTAGAGCATTTCCGATCACACGTGTGACTCGTGGTCGAGGCTGGCACCGCGTTTCTATGGGCGGCGCTGGGGCGGACAGATCTGACGGGGCCCTGTTCCATCACCCCCGACCTGTGCGGCCTCGGGCAACAGGCTTCCTGCTCCTCGCCTGGCTTCCTCGCCTGTCGAAGGGGAGTGGCGAGAGCCCCTCCCTGGCAGGGCCGTGGGTGAGACTTAGAGACAGCGCACAGCAAGTGCACACAGTAGGTGCTTAATATGAGGCAGCTGTAATTGTCACTGGGCTCCTGACCACCTTCCAGTATGAGCTCCTGTCCTTGGTGTCCAAGGCCTCGCCTCGGTCCTACGACACGAAAGCCTCATACTCTGTACCACAAGCCTGCCCCGGGGAGGTCGTCCCTTCACGGTCTCCCACAAATCCAAAACCCCCTCACCAGGTGCCATCTCCTCTGTCGAAACCTTGAGGAACTACCTCCGGCCTGCTCTGATCTAATTAAGACCCCGGTGCCAGAGGCTATGATCAGAATTTAAAGACACGAAGGTAAACAAGAAGGGCCCCCTGACCCTGAGGACTCAGGGAGGGGGGGACCCATAGAGCTGAGAAAACACTTCTGCTGCTTCACCTTGGTAAATCCTCAAAGGCTCATTTCACATATGTGGCCCCGGAGGCTTGAAGTTCAAACATCTCCCTGAGGTCACAAGTGTAGGGAGGGACCCACTCACAGGCCTGTGACCTCACGCTTCTCTGTCAGGCCTTCCCACCAGGCTCCCAGCACAGGGCGCCCATTAATCATTAACGTGACCTGGCCGTTGAATTACAAAACCTGATTCACCCCCCAGTGATAACAGAAAACAGGTCCCAGAGGAAACACATCTCTGACCAGAGGGGCCAAGAGGTGACTTGTCCGGATGAGGCCCAGCTCTGGGACAGGACCAGGCCCTGCCGGCCACAGACTGGCCCGCAACTCACTTACTCCGCCCCGAACCCAAAGGCAGCCCCCTGGGGTCCAGGAACCCTGGGAGGGGCTGATTCGGCCTGGACCTGCGGCCAC
>PVJD01007167.1:0-87883 GCA_004026545.1 Mormoops blainvillei | reverse complement strand
AACACTAAACATGTCCTTACTTTTCACTTTATATAGCCCCTCAGTGCAGACGGAACCAGGCATAGGTGGGAAGTCCCAAATCTCTTCTTCTTCCTCCCTTTTTCCTTTCTGCTCCACTGCCCCTACCTACCCCACCCGTCCCCCCACCCTTCACCAGCCGCCAGGCTTTAGACCCTGGGTTCCATTCTAACAGAGCCCCCTGTGGTCACTGTCTTAGAGACTGCATTCTTTTGGTGACAGATGGAACCTCCTTCTAACACTTTCAGTCTGCATAACTTTAGGTCTTGCATATTCTTCAGAGTAAAACATCTATAAGACAAAACAGGCCTTTATCCTGCTAATTCAAATCATTCCCCAGAATTCATTGTTATTCTAAGAGACCCTCTCCCAACAAGGAGAAAGATGAACTAAGGGGGCTCCGCAACACTTATCCTTCTTATCCCCTCTTCACATCTGGGTGCCTATGACTCCTACTTACATCTGTAACTATGAAACACATACAGACACAGTGCTGGGAGCAGTGACTATGGCAGCCTGTGTCACCCCACACAGCAGCCTCTAAATCATGAGCCTAGAAGGAGAATGTCACTCAGTGGCCATTCCACCCTATGACAGAGACTGAGTGAAAAACACTAATCAGTGTTGGAGAGAAGGTGGTCAGGGAATGCAGGGTGGGGATCTCTTCGCCAGCTGCCCTGGTCCTGTCCTAAAGAAAGAATTTCTAGAATGTGACAAAGGAGGTTATATCCAAATTGATGGGTGATGACTTCAAGATGAATAAGATCTCAGCTATATTTGAGCTTCTCTTAAACATAGAAAATTATGCTACAAGAAGCAGAATTTAATCTGAGCTTTATCCTCTGCCAAGTGAGGCCATTTAAGGATACTTCAAATGGTAAGTCTGCAATGCGGATTTGCCCTGTTAGTGACAACAGGGACAGATGAGAAGGTGATAAAGTAGGACAGGCCCCTGACTCCAAATCTGATTTGAGTATTGCATTGAAAGTCACCTTGGGTGAGGGAAGGTGAAGGGCTGCGATGAGGGAACTGCATGATTAGGTGTGGGTTACTGCCAAGGGCCTAGTTCTGTTTGGAGTGGTAATTTGGTAGGTTCTTATTGCATTATTAAAATTAATTAATTGAAGTAAGTTATAAATAGACGATGAGGGGTAAGACAGAAGAGTCAGTGAGTCCTCAGCAACTCCATGTTATCTATTAAATGAGATTTTTTTTAAATGTCTAGAAAATACAAGAGTCACAAAAGAGTAAACATCTCTATAATCCTATCATGTTTTAGATGTGGAAATTATAAATCTCTCTTCCACCACACTCTAAATCCTGGAGGTCTCAGTAGGTTTGAGGTCGTAACTTCCTAACATGCATTGGCAATATAACAGGGAGATCTTCAGCTTTCTCAACTCCCTCCATCCATTTGGTAAAAACTTCCCTTTAAAATCTTCGAAAGTGCTTACACACATATAGTCCCCATGGTGTGAGTCTAACTGATGTGAATAGACCAGAATCTGGAGCTCCCATGAGCCTGCAATCTAAGAATGATTAGGATCGACTGGAACAGTGGTTATTAAATGAATGGGTGGTGAGTAAACTGTGGGGCCAGGAATAATATGTACCTCTCTGGCAAGTCATCTGGACACGTGTGCATTGTGTCTAACGTGTGCTGACCCCTGGGCTGGTTGCTGAAAGGGCTGCACGGACGAACAAGAGCTGGTGCCTGCCCTCAAGGTGTTCGGAGCCTCATAGGGGACACAGGTGTCTACACAAATAGCTAACTTATATAAAGATGCAGAATTTGACCAAGGCTTAAAAGGGGGGGGAGGTGGACAACAAACATACAGTGAGAAGGGGAAGGACTAGTCTGTTTGAGAATTCGAGTCACCTTGTGCTGAGTCCTGGAGGAAAAGCCAGGTGGAGCCTCACTGGAGAAATCTATGAGTGTGGGGTTTGGGGAAGAGACAAGGAGAGCACATGCTTGCAGGCTTAGAAAGGGCGGCTGAGAAGCGACAAGGACAAAGGGCATGGGGAAGGGTAGCCTCTGAGTTTGACTCCCAGTCCCCAGCTTTCCAGAAGGCCCGACAGTCGCTAAGAATGAGGCTACCGTGGCCAAAGTAATAGGAGGGCTGGGCACACATGCTGGGGAAGACGAAGGCCTGCATCAGCCCTGGGACCAGCCACCTGGGGAGGCTGTCTCTGGAGGGGCAGGTCTGGTGTTAGGCAGGAGGCTCTCTGGTTGGAGAGCCAAAGCAGGGGCTGGGGCCGGATGTTGGCAAGAAGGGTGCTGCATGGAATGTGAGGAAGCAGCGACCCTAGGGTGTAGCAGTTAGGAGCACGAGTCCAGAACCCAACTTCTGCACTTTAGTCCCAGATCTCCTACTTTCTATCTCCTCGATCTTGAGTTAAAACACAAATTCCCTGTTCTGCAAATTCCTCATCTATGAAATGTGGACAATAAAATTACTTACCTCTTAGAAATGTGAGGAACAGGAGGTGAGTTGGCAAATATGAAGGGCTAGCACAAAGTTAGCAGCCTTTATTAGCCAGGATTGTTCTCTAGCCATCTGACCCGAGTACCCACTCTATCTCTATGCCGACTGCGTTTGTCAAAAACCCATTCATTTAAATCCAGAACCAATTCAATCACTTGGTCAAAACATGGACTACTGAAGCCAGTGGATTTGGGGCTCGGTCTCTCTATGAATACATCAGGGCTTCTTCTACATCAAAGATGGACCAGACTTCTAGCACAGACCCCACCCTGATGGTGGGGCAGCCACTGGGAAGCAGGTGCCCTGTAGGAAGGCAGAAGTTGACAGGGACCTCACTCATCTCCCTATTGAACAATCACTTTGGACCCCACCATTCCATCATTCTTTAATTTTCTAAAATGAGTAGAGAGACTAAATATTTTCAATCACAACTTTCAGTCCCTCTCTTTCCACCCACCTTTCCAACTCCTCCAGGCGGCTCCCACAAAGTAACACTCCAAAGAAGGGAGTCTTGACACTCCTGCTGCTCTGGAGAAAGGCTCAGCCTCTGGTAACGCAAGAGACGTGAGGCTCTTGAAGAAAGCAGAACCACCAGGCAGCTGGGAGCTCAGAGGCAAAGGTGCTGGCAGCCTGCAGTCTGTATGAGGAGCTGCCAGGGAAGTGACTGTTTCCAGGGTGAGCCAACACAGCCATAGGAAAGGAGCAAATCAGAACTTAGCAACAACGTAACTGCAGACTGCGGGGCTCACCTCTCACACCTCCACCCCCAGCCCAGCTCCCGCTCCACTGGAGCGCTGCTTGGGAGGATTCGCTGTTGGCGCCCAACAGCTGGGTCAATTCTGCTTACAGGTGTTTCCCAAACAGTCCTGGGAGACTCTGGGTCTTCCACGGTGGTGGGGGGTTTGGGGCTCAACAATAGGGCTCCAGTAGTGGAAATAATAACAACCCAGTGAAGAGAGAGACCGCCCAAAAGCGCTGTCTGGGGAAGTGAATCAGCCGACTCTCCCATTTGGAAATGGACAGTTTGTGCTTGGGATGATGACTGATTCTTCTCTTAATCACTGTTATTGAAACAAAACAACCATAAGGGCAAGCAGATTAAACAAGAGAAATTAAGGAATCCATGTACTGATAGGATGCATTTATGAAAATATAACTGGTTGTGGAGTCCTCACAGCTTGCCCGCCAGATTCCCAGACCGCTTCCTACCTTAACCTGCGTGGTGGCAAAATGGCCTACACAAGAATTAACTCAAAGGGCTCTGTTCTCTCCTCACAAGGATGATGTCCCAGTCGTGATGGCCAAAGGACCAGGAAAGACGTGGATATAGCAGACAAAGTCCAAGGAGATTTGCTTTGGCAGAAGGCTGAAATTAGCATGGAGAAGAAAATGAGAAAGGGGGAGAGAGAGACAGACAGACAGACAGACAGAGAGGTGTTAGCCAAAGAGATGGGACCTCCAAAGGCAGGATGTGCAGGGATACCAGCTGCAGACCCAAAAGGTCATGACAGTTCATCCTGGCCACATGAGGCCTTTGAAGAGGGGTCCCTTCTATCTAGGACCAGAGCCCTCCTCGAACTGACCTCCAGTCACTCTTTTCCCCTTATTTTGACAAAGATATATTTGATTTAATAGAGATTTGTCTCAGTGCTGTTTGAATATATTTTTTGGTCTTTTGTTGTTGTTGTTGTTGTTGCTGTCTTGATGTGGACTATTTTGATTGTTCTTCTATCCTCAACTTCATATTTTATTCCTTTTCTTTCTAATTTTCAGGCTTCTAGTTCTACCTTCTATGATTCCCCCTTACCTTCTTCACATCCTATGTATTAGGCTTTATTCTTAAGTGCATTCTTATTGTTTAAAAATTTTATAAACAGAGTTATGTAAGGTAAAATGCAAGAATCCCACCACACACATTCCCCCAGAGTTAAATACTCTTACCGGTTTGCTGTGAAGGCCTTCAAAGACTTTCTGTATGCATACACAAATAGAGACACGCAAGAAACACACACACATAAATTTAATTTTTTGTTTTTCAAAAATAGAATCTTTTCATGTCTATCGTTCTATGTTGCTTTTAAACTTACAAAATGTAATAAAATAAAATGTATAATAGTAAGCATTATCATAAATAATTATATTTAGATTCACCTCATTCTTTTTTTAACACTAGTGCTGAATGTTATAAACCTTTTAAACGTATGCCTGTCCGAAGGGTAAAAATCTTTGTCTCTTTCATCTTGTTGTTTGATTTGCATTTATCATATTAGCAATGAGGTTGAACATTTCTTTGCCGTGTATCATTTGTATTGTTCCTTCTTTAAGTTGCCTGTCATATCCTCTGGCTATTTTTCTACTGGGTTGTCTCTTTAAATTTATTCGTAATCACTCTTTCAATATTAAACCATGTCTATTACATATATAGAGACTTTTTTTCTCCAGGACTGTCCTTTGTTTTAAATTTTGTTTATGATGCCTTTTGTCAAGCAACATTTAAATTTTTCACATAGAAAAAAATTGTCAATCTTTTCTAATATGGCCTCTGAGTTTTATTTCATGCTTATACCAAGATTATAAAAATACTCTTCTATACATTTTTTGCTATTTTACAGTTTTAGGTTTGCTATTATATTTTTTCTACAAGTGGAATTTACTTTTGAATATTTTTATAAAATATGTATTCTACTTTTTCCCCACAGGTCTACCTAGTTCTCTCAATGCCATTTATTCAATAATCAAATTTTTGCCATTACTATGAAATGCTACTTTTCCCATATTCTAAATTCCTTATATATTTAGGTTGTTTTTTTCTTTTTCACTGTTCCACTGATCCATTTGGGTATCCTTGCTCTAGCATTCTGTTATTTTAATAGGTTTTGATATTTAATAGCGTATTAGTCATATTTTAAAAATTCTTTTGATTATCATATTATTCCAAACACATTTTAGAATTTTTAAAGTTGTACCCCAATTCTTAAAAAAACCCACACCTTATTGGCATTTTTTAAATTCATGGGTACATCTCTAGACTCCCTAGTCTGTTACATTTCTCTGCTACTTATGATAAACTTCACTATTTACTCTAGATTTATAACATGTCCTGATATTAAGCAGCATGATTCCCCCCACCCATCCTTATTCTTTTCAAAAAGCATCTTGGCTGCCCTTGGTTCTTTGCATTTTCATAAATATTTCATAATCAACTTGTCAAGAACCACCATAAAAATATTCATATTGTGTTTGTTTACATTATCAGTGAACTTGGGAAGGTCTGCTATCTTAAAATTTCTTAATTTTCAACATGTGAAAATGATGTAGCTCTCCATTTAATTAAATCTTTGCATAATATCTTTCAATAAAATATCAATTTCTTTATGAAGATTTTACTATTTGTTATATTTATACTTCAGTACTTCATATTTTTGTTGTTTTTTGGAAAATGATAGACTTTTTCAAATTCTGTTTTGTTTTCTTTTCCTTTTACATCCCATTTTAAAACCATGGCTTTTCCAGGAAGACCCCTGCCAAGAACTGAGTACAGAGAGGGTGCTAGGGAACTGGCCATTTCTTCCCAGTGCAAGATTCTTCTCATGTGCAATTTTTGCCTAGAACTCATAGCTGGGTTTAGTGAAACTGTCAGATGTGCGTTGCAGGCTGAGGCTCTCCGGCCCAGTCTTGCTTTTGTCTCCCACATGTGTTACTCCCAAATGTACCCCTTGTGCCCCTAACTCCATCTTAATGTCTGCTTCACAGAGAACCCACTGACACTAACGCATTGACATATTATAATACATATTGAGTCTTTTCATCCCAAAAAACAATTTCCCCCACTTATTCTATTTTTAATGCTCTTCAGGAAAAATTTATAGTTTTCTTCACATCCATCTGGCACATTCTTGAGTTTATTACTAGATTTTTTTTAAAGGGGTTTTTTTTGGCATAAGTGAATTTGATCTTTTGTTCATACTTTTAAAAATATTTTTTAAATCTTAGGTCACAGAAATTTGTAACTGTTATATCTTTTCACTATCATTTATTTCTAAATTATTTTCCTTTTGACATCCTCAAAACAAACATAAAAGCAAACGACAATAACAAAAACCAACTTCCCTCAGTAGGAGAGTAGATAAACAAGCTGTGGTATATTCAAACATTGGAACATTAGTCCATGATTTTTATGGAAAGAATACTGACACATGCAAAACATGGAGGGGATAAATTTACTGACACTGTGTTGAGCAAAAGAAATCAGACACAAGCAGTACATATTGAATTATTCCACCTATATGATGTTCAAGACCAGGCAAAACTAATTCAAAGGGACAGAATCAAGAAAGGTGGTTTTCTCAAAAGAGACAGTATCAAACCACCCTGTCCTTTCCCCACTATCATGTGCATCACACCTTTCTGTAATTTGTTGAAGCGGTTGAAACGCTAAATCCTTAAATATTTAGATGATTGAATAAATGAATCAATGAGAGCAAAGACTGGAAGAAAAAAGCTACTCCTAACATTCAGATCATGGTGGCCAATCCCACTCCCCATATGAGGAGGTGACCGGGAAACACAGGGGGTATGTATGGGGGTGGTAGGATTATCCTCTATTTCTTAACTGGATAGATTGCTTCTCACATCACCTCTCATTGTTGCAGCAAGTGCTTGTGCTTCAGCTGCCTAATGTGTTAGTTCTAGTTCTTACCCCTCAGACTGTGAGTGGGGCAAATAACGCGCCCCCATTTCGCAGGTGAGAAAATGCAAGCACAGAAAGGACTGGTACTTTGTTCAAGGTCACGAAACAAGCTAATAACAGAGGTCAGGTAGAATCAGTTTCCCTGACTCCAGGGCTGGAGATCAGTATTCCACAGTGGATTCTCTAGGAGCCCGAAGGCCACATGTCCCCGGTTTGGCCTTTATGGGAAGTGGTGTTTAGAAGTCCCGCTGAAGTTCCTTTCCTTCCCTCTCTACCCTGTAACAGACACCTGCTGTACAGCATTGATAAAGCCAGTTCTGTTCTGGGCCCCTGCTTGCTGCTGCCTGGTCAGGGGACCCCTGGAGCCCTCCCCCTCATATCCTGACTTAGTATAAGTTCCCTGCTGGAGCCTTCACATGGCACACTGCATGAATGTGTGGGGCACACTGGTTGCCAAGCTGAATACGGCTCCAGATTATTCTAGGAAACAAATACATTGTTTTGCACTGGATTGCAGGAATTGCTAATTAGGGATTTTTATTTTGAGCTGTGTTCCTTGGAGCTAGCAGACAGATGGAGTAGGCGACTTGCTCCAGGGGCATTGTTTAGCACAGTGAACTATCCATTTCTGCCCCCATTATGTGAACATGCCAGAGCCCATTGCTACCTGACTCTTGCCCTCAGGGCTCCAGGTTGAGGCCTCTTAGAAGGCTTGCTGGCTCCCAGTGGCTTCCCCCTCTCTGGCAGTGGGCCTCAAAACACAATCAGAAGCCATTAGCAGCCCTGGCCAGTGATGTTCAGTTGGTTTGAGTGTCGTCTAAGCATACCAAAAGCCCCTAGCAGTCTTTTCGGCTATATATTACCTGGTCCCCTAGCCGGATAATTGTCCTAGGAAGGACAGCAGAGGCCTTTCCTACCTGGAATTTGAGAACAAGAATCTAGTTTTCACAGCAGGCTGACATAAATTACATGAAATCCGCTAGCGGTCAGGTTTTCAGTCTTCAGTGAGAGAAAAGAGGAAGAGCTGAGAGCATTTGGAAAACTCTTAGCCCCTGGTCCCACTAGCTCTTGAGGGGGCCCCCAAACCCTTGCAGGCAAGTCGTTTGATACTCCCTTGAATTCTGTGAGCTGATAAATTCCATTTCTTTCTTTTCTTTCTTTCTTTCTTTTTTTTTTTGGGGGGGGTGGTGGTTGGTTCTAAACTAATTCAGCCTAATGGTTCAGGGACACACAGGTTATGGCTCAATGGCCCCACTGTGGATAAACTGCCAGGGTATTGTGGAGTTATGTGTTCAGATCCCAATGTACTGGTCAATCCACTTCAAAGGACTTTAAGGAAAACTATTGGAAAGTGTGGAGGAGAAAAGATAAAAACAGGGAAATGTGCCCTGCCTGATGTGGCTCAGTGGATCGAGCACCTGTCTATGAACTGAAAGGTCACCGGTTTGAGTCCCAGTCAGGGCACACGCCTGGGTTGCAGGCCAGGTCCCAGACTGGGGGCATGCAAGAAGCATCGATGTTTCTCTCCCTCTTTTTCTCCCTCCCTTCCCTTCCCTCTAAAAAGTAAATAATGTTTTTTTTAAAGACAGTAAGATGAACTCAGGTGAGAGAAAGCAGGAGGAAGCCAGGGAGAAGAAAAACATGCCACATAGCTTTAGCAAGCTTGTTTTTTTTCCCCAGTTCTGTTACAGCTATAGGCTTCTCAGTCTACTTCCTCAGCCTCTTTTTCACCTTCTCAACTCATGAATTGAAAATCAATACTCTGAACACCATGACCTAAACAAATAAAAACATCTATCAAGATTCAAGTCCATTATTGCTCAAAAGGGGAAAACCAGGTTTAGATAACGAAGGGGTGATGGGAGGCTCCTGACAAATGCCAGGGTGGGTAGTGCCATGGAGAAGCCATTGTGTCCATCCCCCTGCCCCTCACCCTCCTAGAATCCATCCTAGTCGCAACTCTTCTGTGATCATCTACATCTCAGCTCGGAGCAGTGTGCGTTTTGTCCAAGGTGGGAGGTAGGCTGGAAGACAAGAGAAAGAATGACCTCCTTCTCTCCTGTGGGAAAACAGCTCAGAAGTAGTCTTGGGAGAATCTAAGAAGCTTTTCCTAAATAGTTTGCAGTCACCTGTTCTCCTTCTTTCCACCTTCCCGATGACCCAAACTAGAAGGAACAAAAGTAACGAAGGTACAGAAGCTTTCACATCCATGTCCCCACCGCAGTTCCTGCCAGAACAGCCTCATTTCCAGCGCCCACTGGGCGGAGGAGGAGCATGAGGAAACCTCTCACTCAGGTGTCTTTGGGGGAGGCTCTCGGTGCTTAGGTCGCAGAAAAGGAAATGCCATGGCTCTGTGAAAAAGATTCTTGTCCTTACTGATAACTGTTACAATGTGAATTAAAGTACCACGGGCATGCCTCTTCCTGCTTACCCGCTTGCTCAGATATGCACTATCTGGCCCCAGAATTGGAACGATCTTATTAGAAAGCTTGACAATATCGATTATAATTTTAAATGTTGTACCTTTGACTAGAAATTTCACTTTTTGGAATCTATCCTATAGTTATGCTGTAAGTTCAAATCCTGGCACCATCATTTACTAACCTTGTAAGGTTGGCCAACTTCCTTAACCTCCCCATCAGTGAAACAAGAGATAATAATAGTACTCATCAAGTTGTTGTGAGGAATAAATAGTGAGTATATGTAAAGCTCTCAAGCCCAGAACAGAGTCTGGCAGATTCGAAAATAGATGGAAACGTGGGTCCTTGGTATATCTTGTGTCTTAATCACCTAAGGACTGAGCCATTAAAACTGTACAATCTTAGAAGAAGACTCTCCCTACTTTCCTAAGCAGATTTTGATTAACCACCATGGGAAAAATGGTGTGTGCCAGACCAAGTCATAAGCACTGAGGTGGTGAACATGGCCTGCCCTCACAGAATTCATAGACGAATACTGGAGAAACACACTCAGTCACACGCCAAACAGACTTCATTTCGACACCATGACAAGAGTGGGTAGCAAGAAGTGGGACCAGGGCTGAAGGAATGCACCAGGCCTTCTCCGTGCCAGCCGGAACAGGTATCGCATTGCACATGCACACTTACCCCAAAGGGAGCAAACACTTCACAGCTCTGTTTTCCAACCTGTCAATGTGATAAGTGTATTATAGAAACTTGCTCCTCTTGCTTGAAGAACTCAAACAGTGTGTACAGTCAAAATAAAATAGAGATTTTAAAATCTCTTGTATTGGGGGGAAAACAAGCTCTCAATACCTGATAAATAGTGCTCATAGTAAGTGGTATATAAATGTCACCTAGCATACTGTACTATTATTGCCCCCACCGGTGCACCAAGTACATAAAAGGCTATGCACAACCAGATTCTTTATAACAGTGAAAAACAAGAAAACCATCAAGTTAAAAAATTATGTATATCTACATGATGAAATACTCTGGGTCAGTTGTTAATAATACTATAGATTAGTCTGTACCATGATTAGGGGAAAAGAAAAACCATTCAAGGTATAATGTTAAGTTAACTACGAGAGTATGTATAGTATGCTACCATTGGTATAAATGATGATGATGACAATGAGGCTTCAGTTGAATAGATGAATGTTGAATGAATGTCCAAGAACTATAAGAATCAACCTGAAAGTATTTAAATGTATATATCTGGGTATAGAATTGGGAAAGATATTTTCTTTTTTTTTTTTTCATTAAAAATTTTAACATGTTTGCTTTTTTCCAGTGAGCCTCTATTATTTTTGTGGGTATTAAAAAAACAACAACAATAAGGACTCAAACCATAAACCAATGTCTGGCCATGGGCAGGGAGGAGAGAGGGGACAGGGGAGGACCCTGATACGGGACCCTTTCCTCAGGGACAGATGAAGCCCAGGGGCACTGCAGGGGCCTCGATGAGGGTGGTCATGTGCTGCAGAGGTTGCAGTTGGAGGCAAATTCATCTCTGCTGCAGCCTCATCCTTGTTCCTTATTCCTTTGATGGCTGGATCTTGCCTCTGTCACTGCTCTTAAATAAATCCTTTAGGAAGAGGGAAAAAAAGAGCGAGTGGAGGGGGAGGATGGGAGAGAAGAAGAATTGACAGGAAAGGGGGAGAGGAGAGGCAGAGAGGCAAGAGAAGACAGAGATTCTGTTCTTGCATCTCCATGGCCCCAGGAAGAGGGATGTGGAACTGCTCCCCTGCTCTGTCAGGAGTCGCCATGGAGACTGAGTGCTGGCCTCTTCATGATTAATACGCCGAGGCAGCTGTCTTCTTGGAGTCTTTTAAAATACATACACTATTATTTGAACACAATGATATTTAGAACAGAAAGATCAAGGTGGGCCGGGGGAGGGGCAGTAGAATTACCAGAACGATGACAAGGACTGGGCTTACTCCTACTGATCTCCCTCTTCTCCCTCCCTGGATCCAGACCTTCCTGTGCGGCATCAGCATCTGAAGGGCCCTCAGAGCGCCTGCCACAGGGCTGTGCTCAATGAACATTTGATGAATGAATTTGCTCATTCATTAATTCATTCACTAATTGTCTGTTCAATGCTTGTCTAGAAAGTAAACCCCCCTCTCCCCACCCTGTGCTGTGTAAATTGGAACTTTCCTCTCACTCCCCCCAAAAGCCACACACACACCACCACCACCAACTTTGACACTGGCTTCCAAGGACCTTGTAGGCGCTCCACCTCAGTACACGTCTGGTGTGGTCCATAGTGTTGCTACCCACGGCAGTCATTCCAGAAATTCGTGCCGGGATGGACACCAGCCAGACTGAGTTTGCACATCATACCCTACTGGAAAAGCTAGCGGGAGATCCTCCATATAAAGTCATGCTAGAGTGAATCCTTTTGTAAAACAAATGATCTTTTCCTAGATTATCTTGTGGCGTAGGCCAGCCTGGGCCTGACTCTCATGCCCACTGATGAATAGAAGTGTGGCCATGAGCAAGCTATTTAACCTTTTCAAGTCTGTTTCCTTATCTGTGAAATGGGTCTATAATTCCTTTCTCCATAAAGCTTTTGTGATGATCAAATGATACGCTTGTAAAGTGCTCAATGTACATAATGTCCCTTTTTGCCATTGTGTAAATTTGTGTTTTTATATCTGAAGTATGAATTGAAGTGGAGCTCATAGGTCTAAGCTCCTCTCTCTTCCGTCCCCTCCCAATGACCTTTATTCTCCCTGGGCTCAGAATCTCTTTTTAAGCTGTTGAAATTGAGGGGGTGTGGTAAGAGGGGTTGTTCTGGGAAGGACTACAAAATGTCCATTCCCACTTTACATTTCCTCTTCCTTCTCAAGAAACCAAATGCAGATGCAACGGCCCTCCACAGGTAACCATCTGTGTATGACAGTGTGTGTTTGTGTGTCCACCGAAAATGAGTGGTGCCGATATGGGGGTGTGTGCCAGCCCACACTCAGAGCACAAGCTGTGTTCCCCATCTCCTCTCCTACTCACTCCTCCCTCCCCAGCTCTGCCCCCAGGCCTGGCCTCTAGCAAGAGAAAGTTGGGGGGAGTTGGACCCTTCTCTGAATGCAGACCTAACCCAAGGGCCCTTGGCAGGGAGTAGCAATGGCCTGGGAATTTGCCAAAGGAGTAGGGGAATTATCCATGACTAAGATGGAGGAGGAATGCTGTGGCAGAGGGCAGAGCAACAGAAGGGACAGGGAACCTGGGGCTGGCCAATCTGGCCCGACGGGGAAACCTGGGGAGCCCTGGACACCTGCCTGGCCAAACCCCTCTGCTCCCCCTCCCTCCCAGGCAGCAAAATGCCAGAATGGATTTGAGACATGTGTGCCCTGCATGTCTGGTGTGGACTCACCTGGTCTTGGCAATGCATTTGGATTAGAATCAAACTTGGGTCCGAAATAGAGTTTAAAAGAAATAATGTTTTGTGTGTCTAATCCTTATAGACATGTGCTGCGTTTCTGTGTTTCCTACACACAAACATATGTGCCACTAACATAAAACAACATCTGTGGCATTTATCAGAACATGCTGCACATGCATGACTCTGAGAAAACCTTGGTATGATTTCGAGACTCGAGGAGATGAACATAAGTGTGTCTGCATGTGTTTTGCAAGTGATCATGTGATGACATATTCCAAGAGCACACTCGTAGGAGTGTGCACTAGGGAGTGGGCAGCGAGGAATACCGATAGGTCTCAGGGTCCTGGTAGAATAAAAAACAAAATCTATCTTGTAGTCCATGGTAGCCACTTAAGGAATGAACATTGAGACGTTGAATGAATGAATATTTGGATAATGGACACTGGGTGAAAGGCCTGAGAATTTGGTGGGGTTTGGGCATTCTTGGCACTCTCTTGAAAAGGAAAGTGTCGGTCAGCAAGGGAGGCTGGGAGATACACCACCAGTCATGCTGTCGCCCATCACCCTGAAATGCTTTGTTCTCATTCCTAAGAAAGTGGAGAAGGGGGAAACCCCAGGCCTGCCCTCCCTACCTTCCAGCACCCAGAATCCAAAGAATTGATGCTCTTTGTGAAGAAAAATACGCTATCCCATGTGTTTATTTAATCCCCTAAGTTGTATCCAGAAAGGAGTTAAGTGAGTTATGACACAAAATAAAATTTAATTTTAAAAAAAGATGAGAAAATAAGACAGAGGGAAAACTACAGCAGGATAAGATCAGGAGACTAGCATGCTTCTTTGTGGAAGCTGGCTGACATGCAGCCAAGATTCACAGCCTCCTTAAGGTTTGTTTTTTTAAGTTTTTCAGAAGGAGTCCACTGATTCCCTGATTCCAGGGAAACATATCATGTGTGTTGCTGGAGACAACATCCCTTCATTTACATGAAGGCAGAAAAAAGTTCTAAAGAATTCTCTCATACCTTGTAAGTGAAGGAAGAGAGAGCAGGAATTGGCCTTACTTCTCTGGTGGACAATTTGCCACTGGTCCTTCAAAATTTTACATAGCATTTGACCCCAACTTACACTCACTGCAATTTATCCCACAGATATGTTCACATGTACATAGTCAAGAACAATGAGTACAACAATGTGGGTAAAAGCAAAAGGTTGGAAACTGCCTATATGATCATGGATAGTGGATAAGCTGACTTCCTTTACAAAGAAGTATTATACAGCGTTAGAAAAGAATGACTGAGCTCTCTATGTTTGGATATGGTACAATCTCTCAGCTATTATAAATGGGAAAAATTATATGGGAGAGCAGTGTGTATTCTTATATATGCATAATTTTTTCTGAAAGAATACACAAGAAGCTTAGATGCGGCTCTCTCAGGAGGTAGGTGGGTAGAATAAACAGCGACTTTTACTTCTCAATTGGGAATATATCCTTCCGTACTGACTTTTTCTCTCACCAGTAGCAAAATCTTTTATAGTTTAAATGTTATTTTTCCTAGAATAAACTAAAAAAAAAAACTATTTAGAAAATTAAAAACACACGTGTAAGCAAATGAAAGCAAATGACGAATAATGGCAATAATCTCTCTGGTTTACTGAGTGCCCAGAACTTAATATGCTCTAAAACTGTTGCTCTTTATAACAAATTTATGTAGACAGATATATCTCTATTCAACAGGTGAGAAAATTGATTACGGAGATTAAATGACACAACTAGCAACTGGCAGAGTGGATTTGATTCCCAAACCGTATAACCCCCAAACCCACGCTGTCTTTCCCCGCCATCCTTCGTCCTCTGCTTCCAGGCGCAAAGTGCGCTTACTGGACGTTCGCCCCGCATGGCGTAGCGACCCCGGCAGGGGTACCAGCCGCCCCTGCGTGCTCAGGGCTCCACGTTCAGGGAGCGCGCGCGCACGCAGCGGCGCGGGCCCGGCGGCGGCGGCGACGACGTCACAGCCCGAGCTTTCCTTTTCGGGAGTCCCCGGCACACATCCTGTGTCCATGTTTGGGCATTTACGTCACGGCGGCAGGGCCGGGGCCTCCCGAAATGGCAGTGGCCCCGGGAGTCGGAAGCCCTGAGCCAGCGCTGCCGCTGCTATATAAGTGGGGGGGCCGCAGTTTGGGGGGAGCCCGGCTGCGCTTTGGAGAAGCGAGGAGCAGCCTCTTGAGGCCCGTCCCAACGAGTAAGAGCGCCACAGACCCCGACCCCTTTTCCAGAGGAGAGCTCCCGGAGCCAGGACCCCGGGCGCCTGGGTCTGCGAGGCGCGGGGCGCCCCGACAGCCGGCCTCCCCGCCGTCCGCGCGCCCCCAAGCCCAGCGGGCGAGGCCCCCGGCCTCCCGCAGCCGCCGCCGCGCCATGCTCCACCTTAACGAGTTTTCTGGCCCCGACGCGCTTCTGGTCAAGTCGTCCGAGGGCTGTTGCTTGGAACCCAGCACCGAATTGCCCCGGCTGCCCGCCAGGGACTCGGCCGCCGGCTACACCGGAGGTAAGGAGCGCGGCCGGGGTTGCTCAGACGGCGGCGCAATGCGGGGGCGCACGGCGCCTGAGAACAGACAGGGTCTGGGACGCAGCAGTTGTGGGGGTAGGGATCGTAGAAAGCTCAGGGATTCTTGGGGTGCGCACCGCCATTGTCACCCCCACCGGGCCGCCAGCGCCTCCACAGGAAATTGTGCGTGCATCAAGGTGTCCTTTTTGCCTGTGCACGTGTGTTTTGCGTGTGCATGTTTTTGTGTGCGTCTTGGGGCGTATGCCGGCTCCAACTGGATCAGAATGTGCAAAAAGACACTTTATATGTGTCAGTGCTCACCAAGGGGTCCTTGTATAATGGCTGCAGACTCTGAGGCGCTCCCTTTCATGTGCCAGGAGTTGATTCCTGCTCCTTCCTCAGCAGGCGACTTCTTGAGCTGGGCTTTGAGCAGCTGCGGCACCGGGGGAGACTTAGCCGACTCCTGCTTCCTGGAGGGGCCTGCGCCCACACCCCCTCCCAGCCTCAGCTACAGCGGTAGCTTCTTCATCCAGGCAGTGCCCGAACACCCGCACGACCCAGAGTCACTCTTCAACCTCATGTCGGGCATCCTAGGCCTGGCACCTTTCCCCGGCCCTGATGTGCCAGCATCCCGGTCTCCACTGGACGCCTCTTTTCCCTCAGGCCCCGACGCCTTGCTGCCGGGTCCACCGGACCTTTACTCCCCAGATCTGGGAGCTGCCGCCTTCCCAGAGGCGTTCTGGGAGACCTCGCCCTCGGCTGGCGCCCCCTCGCAGTGCCTGTATGAACCTCAGCTCTCCCCACCCGACGTCAAGCCAGGCCGCCGGGCTCCTCCGGTCTCCCCAGCGCTGGACACTGCCTCGGCCTTCAAAGGTCTCTACGCCCCATGGGAGCTGCTCTCAGCCGGGGGTCCAGGGAGCTGTGGCTCACAGGGAGGCTACCAGGCCGCCTCCGAGGCCCGTTTCCCCCCGATGGGGGCCAAGATTGAAGATCTGCTGTCTATCAGCTGCCCCGCGGAGCTGCCGGCTGACTCGGCCAACAGACCTTACCCTACAGGGGCTTACGACGCTTTCCCGCTGGCCTCGGGTAACCTAGGGGAGGGGGCCGAGGGCCTCCCGGGGCTCTTGACCCCTCCTAGTGGGGAAGGAGGGAGTAGCGGCGACGGCGAAGAGTTTCTGGCCGGTACGCAGCCTCAGCTTTCCCCACTGGGCCTCCGCAGCGCCGCAGCGGACTTCCCAAAACCTATGGTGGCGGACATCCCTGGGAGCAGTGGTGTGCCTGAGCCTCCTGGGCCGCCGGCTCCATTTCCCCCAGTAAAGGCGCGGCGCAAAGGGCGCCGGGGCGGCAAGTGCAGCGCACGCTGCTTCTGCCCGCGGCCGCACGCCAAAGCCTTTTCGTGCCCGGTAGAGAGCTGCGTGCGTAGCTTTGCGCGTTCCGACGAGCTCAACCGCCACCTGCGCATCCACACGGGCCACAAGCCCTTCCAGTGCCGCATCTGCCTCCGTAACTTCAGCCGCAGCGACCACCTTACCACACACGTGCGCACCCACACTGGCGAGAAGCCTTTCGCCTGCGACGTGTGCGGCCGCCGCTTCGCGCGCAGCGATGAGAAGAAACGGCACAGCAAGGTGCACCTCAAGCAGAAGGCGCGCGCAGAGGAGCGGCTCAAGGGCCTTGGCTTTTACTCATTGGGCCTCTCCTTCGCCGCCCTGTGAGGGGGAAATAGGCTTGTAGATTTGGGGCGCCGCTGCACTGCGCGCCGGAGAAGATAAGACCCGCCCCTCCTCTTCGCTCCTCTTCCCGGCCCGCCCCGGGTCCGGCCTCTGGTCGGGCTTCCAAGTTCCTTCGAAGCTCCCGCCGCACACTTTCCGTTCAGCACCAGCTCCGTGGACAGCTCCCGCCGTCCAGGCTATGTTTCCGCGCGAGCCTCGCTTAGGGGAAGTCCTGTCAGGCCACCTACTGAGCAAGCATTTCTTCGGGATTCAAGACATTGTTTTGTACCTGGCGCACGCCCTACGCCGTCCCCTAGTCCCCCGCCCCGCCCGCAGACAGGCTGGGGCAGCGCCGAGCCGGTCTCGAGCGGTATTTTGTACAGCCCTGTCGTTTCCAGCAGCCATTGGATGTTACGTTTTGCTTTGGGGTTATTCCCTTTTGTTGTTAATTTTTGTAAAGCAGACGCTACTCTCAAGCAGTTGGCAAAACTGTTTATTTTTGCAATTAAAATTATTGTGCTAAAAGCTTACCGAATCTGCCATCCAAGCTCTTGACCCCCCCCCAACTCCCCTCCCCCCTTCCACAGAGTACGTGCCAGAAAAGCAAGGAGCTCCTCACATTTATGGAGCCATTACCCACCTCCTGTCAAGCACTGTGACACATAATAGGTATTCAATAAATATGTGCTGAATTAACAAATGAATTTAATCACAGCTAGCCTAAAGGCTCAAGGTGTTTCTGGAAGTTTTGCATATGTTATCCTCCTTAATCCTCACAACCCTGAGTGCAGCGTTCATATGCTCCATTTCAAAGATCCAGGAAACAAAATAGTTAACTTTCTGGGTAACCCAGCTAGGAACAGACACAGTCAAACTCAGATCTTTCTGGCTTCAAAGCCAGTGCCTTTTTTTTTCCCAACCCCAGAATGGCAAAACCTCCACTTAATAGCACTGTTTGGAAAGTGCTGTTCCTACTAAGACGTGAAATAGGTTCTGCAACTAGAGGGAGCCCCAGGCAGTAAGGACAGCATCAGAAGACAGCAGTATATCAGTGCTGTTTGTGAACACCCAGTGTGTTGGGTGTCACAGAGGCTCCAGCAAGTGCCTATGCATCTGTATGAGTCTCATAAGCTATCAGTACCAAAAGGGATTCAGCATTCGTCTACCAGAGGTGTCTAACTTTTTGGCGTCTCTGGGCTCCACTGGAAGAAGAGTTGTCTTGGGCCACACATGAAATACATTGCGACACTTAATCAGAATAAAATCTTACAATGTTTTAATTAAATTTATGATTTTGTGTCGGGCCACATTCATAGGTAGCCTGTGGGCCACAGGTTGGACACCCCTGATTCTAGACTATTGTTGGCAGAGCCAAGCCTAGAGAAGAGATGGTGCTTGCCAGAGGCTCCCAGCCACCTTAGGTGCTCTTTGCACAGAGGAACTTCCCCAGGAGGCAGCAGCCTCCTTACTGTCCAGTTCTGCACCTGCCATAACCCCTTCTCTCTAACTCTTCTCCAAGTAAATTCCTTCATGGCTTTGTAAGGGGAGGGTGCAGCTAAGAGGGTGGGGAGGAAGGTGTGATCCTGTGATGGAGAAGGTGGTGTTTCACTTGGCCCCCCTTCACTCCCTGAACTCCCAACCCAAAAGCTTTTATGCTCTTTCTAGCCACCTTGGGCAGACCTTGGGATATTAAAAACCTCTCATGCCTCCCATCCCTCCTCCCCAACAACTCCTGTCTGCCAAGGCAAGGATAGTGCCTGTCTGGGGGGCTTCATTCTTTTCTCTTCTGAGGTGTGCTATTCTTGAATTAAGAGAGCCTTGCAGCCCTGACCAGTGTGGCTCAGTTGGTCAGGCATTATCCCGCAAGGCGAAAGTTTACCCGTTTGATTCCCAGTCAGGGCATATGCCTAGGTTGTGGGTTCGGTCCCCAGATGGGGTGCATATGAGAAGCAACCAAATGTTTCTCTTTTGCATCGATGTTTGTCTCTCTCTCTCTTTCTCCCTCCCTTCCCATCTCTCTAAAAAATAAAATCTTTGTTAATTTTTTTTTTTAAAGAGGGAGACTTACAATGCTGTGGTGCCAGATCAACTGGGCTTCTGTATCTTTTCACCCTCAGATGTGCTCACCCTTCATCCCACAGTCCAGCTGGCCAGAGACAAAATTATCAAGTCAGAAAATTCTACCCATTTTTCTCCCCAGGTGTTAAGTGTTTTCACGTGGTTGAGTATCTGGTATCGAATAAGCCAATCTGTGATAAAGGATTTGATATTACCTGTTCTAACAGAGTTAACATTTTTTAAAAACTAACCTGCAGGGGGCAATGTTTAACCCTAGAGAGAGGCTCAAATGATGCCTGGAGACAAGATAATGATGACTGTCATTATCTTCCTGTTTAAGTGACCACACCTTTCATTTATGGGCATGGACCACCTGACTTCACCTTCCATGCAGAGTAGGTAAGGAAGAGCGCAAAGGCTCAGATTTCAAGGAACTGGTCCCAAAACACACAACCTGAATTAAGAAATAAGGGCGGATAGGCAGTGGGTGGTTGGCATCTATCCATCTCGCCCTTGCCTCCTTCGGCATTCCATCAGGTACTGTCCGCTCTGCCGTGCCCCATCTTTCCTTCACACCTGTCTGGACCTAATATCACTGATGAGAAAACTGACTTAGTAGTAGTAGTGCTGGTACCAGATCAGAGCCCAGCCGAGTTCTAGAACCACTCCCCCCACCCCTGAGAAGTCCCTCCAATTACTTCCAATGGAAAATGCTGCATTTTCTGGAATGTCCCCTAGGGATTCTGAGAGAAAAGAATGTTAAGCAGGGGATTGTAAGAATTAAAATCAAACAATCAGAAAATCAACCCAAACCCAGGACCCAAGCAGAATTAGGGACTAACAGAAAGCTCATTTTCTTCACTTGCTTCTCTTTTTCATTTGGTCCTCACAATGTGGGTGTTTCCCAGATTTGGTTCTGTGGTCTCTCTTTCCCTATTTCAACACTTTCCTTGGAGAGCACGTTCATTCCCAGGCCTTCATCTATCACTGCTACACTGATGACTTCTAAGTCAGCCAGCCCTGGTCCCTTCCCCAGCTGCAGCCCCTTGGCCCTGACTCATGAGCATCTCCACATGGGTATCCCACCACCATTTCAAATACAATCTGTCTAAAACCTGCCCTGGCTGGTGTGGCTCAGTGATTGAGCACCAGCCTGCAAACTAAAGGGTCGCAGGTTTGATTCCCAGTCAGGGCACATGCCTGGGTTGCAGCCAGGTCCCCAGTAGGGGCTTGCGAGAGGCACCCATACATTGATGTTTCTCTCCCTCTCTTCCTCCCTCTCTTCCCCTCGCTCTAAAAATAAATAAAAATTTTAACAATAAAAAAATAAATAAGTAAAATCATCCTTCCATATACCCAATTTTTGCTAATGGTGACCAACGTTTGATTCCCTAGCCTCACTTAAATATGGATTTGTGGGATTCACCTTTGACCCCCTTCCCCCACATCCAGGCTGTCGCTCAGACCTGTTGGATCTCATTGAACTTTTTCAGTGTCGTATCTGCTTTGATTCATGGCACATTGCTTCCTCTTACATATTGTAATTTTCATCTTGTAAACTAATCTCCAGTGAGGATTTACCTGGGCAGCAATACTCTGTGGCCTGAGCTGAGGGTATGTTTCTCCTGAGCAATTTTGTATTTGTTTGTGCCAGGCACTCCAAGAGTATCAACTGATGGAGACCAATCTTTATGTTAATTTCTTGGCCTGAGGTTCCTGTACCATGCAGGTGTGGAGTTGAAACTCTAATTCACGCAGTTTTAAATTCTGAGGTAGCTCCTCCTACTTTAAGCAGAGCCCAGGTCAGGACAGACAAGCAATTTGTGTATTCCTCCCTCCCCATACTTCCTGGGGCTGATCACAGCACAACTCATGCTTACATTTCTTGGTATCCATTCCTTTGTTTTGGTCCAGGTAGAGTTCCTTTCCTTTCTTGCAAGCTCAACTAAGCATTTCAGGTGTCTATTATATTTTGGGAATCAGTCTACATATTGTGTAGCAGGAGAGTTTTGAGGTTATCTGTTCAACAATATTGCTGAAAACTGAAGCCAGAAGATGTTGATTTCTCTATTAAAATATTTCCCACCTTTATCCCTTCTGTGCCTAGTGCCAGCACCTCAGTCCGTGCCACCCTCCACATTCACAAGCACCCTGGCTGTGACAATCACGTAGCATCTCATAATAATGTGTAGTTCAAAGGAGCTTATAAGAACATCCTATCTGACTCTTCATTGTACAGAGGAGGAAACTGAGGCCCAAAAGGTTTGGGATCTTCTTAAGGGCACACAGATAATAAGAGATTGAAGTAGGCCTTGAATCTAGGCCTTTTAGTTCCAAGACCAGTGCATATCCACATATCCAGTCATTCCACAAGTATTATTGAATGCCAACCATATGCTGGGCCAGTTAGTTTTTCCCAACACTTTTTCCTTTCCACTGCATCTGAGGAACTTAATATACACACATCAGTAACAAAGGCTCACTCAAAGTCCTGATTCTCACCCTGGAGAGAAAGGGAAGAGTAATAAGAATCTTGATGAGGTAGGGTATGGGGGAAAGTTTGAAAAAGCAACCCAGAATGCCTTCTATTTCCTCCCCCCTCACCCCAACCCCTGTACCCTGTTTGAAGCAAGCCTGCACTATATCACACTTCTCCTTGTGGTCCCTCTGCTTCTATTCTCTCACCCTCCCTCCATTCCACATTGCACATCACTGCTGTTGTAATTTCATGAAAACATTATTCATGGTGTTTAAATCCAAACTGACCAGAGCTTCCATCTTCCTGTAAAAAAAAAAAATACACTTCATTTAAAGCCTTCCATATCTGACCCAAATTCATCTTCCACCCTCCTCTGTCATCTCTCCCTTTGCTCTACCCTTTCCCTTCCCCTCATGCATTATTCAAACATTCCCATCCTTGAGTTCCTTCAAGGGTAGAGACCTTGTCTTATTCACATTGCGGATGCCACATCACCAAGCCTACTGTCCAGCACACTTAAATGCTTAATTATTATGTGGACTCATTGGCAAAAAAGGGGAGGAGCTAAACACCTAAAAGGAGAAGGGGGAAAAAGGAAGGAAGAAAGGCAGTGAGGAAGCCTGAAGCAGGGAAAGGATCAAGGGGAGAGATGGGAAGAAATAAGATTGACACCCTGAACCAAGCCATTGGGTCGCATGAGTGGAACCACACTTCCGCCTAGTCTGTGCCTGTTCAGTTCTTGCCGAGCCCATGACTCTCTACCTTAGCTTTGGGCCACCAGATGTTTGTCATTCCATTCTTTCTGTCTTTTGGCTTCTCTGGCCCACATGGAGTGGGTTTCAGTTTAACATTTTTAGAACTGTGGTTCCCATAACAACCAAGCAAGAACTGTTGTCTGAAATGTAGCATGGGCACACATGCGCATATGTGCGCACACATGTGCATGCGCGCACACCTGCATACATATATACATGAACACATGCACACCCACATATGTACACATGTGCATCCACTCGTGCATATATACACTCATATACACACAATGTACATCCTCATGTACACACATGCATGCGTTCAGACATGCACATACTCACAAAGGTATATACCTGTTTGCACATGCATGTATATACACATGCACAAAAGCATATATATACATACACAAGCATGCCCAAAATTGTTTTTGCATACAGGAAGCACAGAGTGAAGACAGACATACGTCACTAGGACAAAGGTAAAACCAAGGCAATATATGGATATTTTTGGCTTTCTGCAAAAGCAGGTGGATTTAGGGAATCTCCATTTTGGCAGAGGAAGACTCAGTGGTCTTAATACAGCAAAGGGGTGGCAGGAAGCCACTGTATTTAAGCATAGACTTTGGAATTCAGTAACTTGAGTTCAAGTCCTGACTGTGCCATTTTTTGAGCTCTGAACTTTAACTTCCCCACGTGTAAAGCGGGGATAATAATAATAATAATACTAATACCTACTTAATAAGTTTATTAGGATGATTGAATAATATGCATAAAAATGATTAATATAATGCTTATCACTTGGTTAATAGGAGCTGTTATCATTTAGGTCTTAGGAGAAGTCATTTCTCATTTGTTCAAGCTACGAAGACTTTCTGGAGGAGGAAAGAAATTCAGGAGTTAGGGGAAGGAAGAGGAGATGTGGGGCAGGGGGGAGTTTGACCTGTCTGGCCACTATTCAACTTCAGTCCTTCTTAAATTTGCCTCTTCCCAAGAACCACCTGACAAATCTAAAAATTATCCTTTCTGATACTAAATGCCTGATGCCTTTGCCTTAGTAGGAGTAAGATGGGAGTCAAGGACAGTCCCGGTCAGCCTTATCTCTTAGAGAACCCTGGGGCTATGCAGGATTTCTGCTCTGCTGCAGCTGGACTGCCCCTCACAGCCTTGGTGCTCAAACCTGCCCCAGCTGGTCTCTGTGCCTTTGCCCATTCACCACTACCCTAGCCTGAAATGCCATCTCTACTTTTCCTCATCCAAAGCCCAGCTCAGCCCTGGACTTGGTAGCCTCAACACCCTGTCTGATTTCTCAGGCCCCACCCAGCCCTGTGGGCCTCCTCCACGCCTCGGACAGCCAGATTGTTCATGCAGCAACAGCTGGATAGGCAAGCCAAGGGCCAGGACTTCTCATCTAGTAAATTGGAGTTGGGAAGGAGCCTGGGCTGGAGGCCACTGCTCCCTTCCTCCTCCTCTAAGTCCGGGATAGGATTTGTGATGTGCTCCTAGATGGCACCTTGAAGGGCAAGATTCCGAGCCACTCGCAGCTTCCCTGGTTCCCTAGGGATAGCCAGAGGGAACTGACCCAAGTGGTCTCCGGGAAGACCACGACCACGCATTTGACTCGAAGTCACCAAGTGCACAGCCCAGGCATGCAGCCCATGAGGCCGCTTAGGGACCGCGGCGCATATCTCAGTAGCAGTGCAAAGCGCCTTTCCTCTTCCGATCCTGCAGAAACACCCACCACAGGATTTGCCCCCAGTGGGGAGGCCCAAGCCAAAGTGGTAGGGTTAGGGTGGAGAGCTTCCGATCAAAGGTGGGCAGCAGAAGCTACAACCCAAGGTGCCCAGGGCAGGGAGAGTGCACTGCACGGTTTAGGGAGCTGGGAAGGCAGCGACTCAGGACGAGAGCCGTGGGAGTGGCCCCTGAACCCTCACAGCGGCGCCGCGGGCCCCTCCCCCATCTAAGCCACCTTCAGAGGAAAACGTGGGGTCCCGGCGCAGCCGCTTCTGGCGGCATCTGCCGCTCCCCAGCTCGCAGGAGAGCCCGCCCTGTAGGAGGGGCCGGCTCCGCCCCACCTCCTCACTGCCTCCCTCCTCCTTCCCTTCTTTTCCTCCGGCCGCGCGCCCCCTCCTTCCTCGTCCATCCTTCCCCCACCCGGATTGTGGGCCCCTCCCGCTGCGACTGGCTGGGAGGCTTGGCCGCCCCGGCCCCGAGAGGGAGGCGGGGGCGCAAGCCGCGGCTGCCACCCGAGGTTGCGGAGGGGAACGAGATCCGAGGCCCCGAGGCGGCCCTGCATCTGGACCAGGCACGCGGGGCTGCCTGTGCACCCCCATCCGAGGGCCGCGGGGCCTGGCCTCGCGGCGGGGTGGAGGAGGTAAGGGCGAGTCGCGGGCGCTTTGCGGGACCATTCCTGGAGAGAAGGAGGCAGGGAGGACCCCAGTCGTTGCCTCCTCCTCCTCTTCCTTCTCCCCTACAGCCCTCTGGAGGCCCGGAGACAGCCAGACCCTACGGGGAGGGATTCTGGGCAGGCCTAGCCAGAGCCAAAGAAGGGGTTAATTTAAGGAATTAAAATCAGAACAATTTGAGACCAGGCTTCCCATCCCCCCCCTCTCACCAGTCCCTCCCCGAGCCAGGTTGGGGGGCGGGGCGGGCTCCAGATCCACTGGGACTCTGGACCTTGGAGAGTGAGGGGCCAGAGGGAAGGTGGAGGGGGAGCGCCCTCAAACCTCAACGCTCCCCACCTGCTTCTGAAAGGGGGTGGGGGAGGGGCTCGGTGTTGAGGCCTGGCTGGGCACCTGCGCGGGTATCTGAGGGTGGGAGGGTTTAGGTGTCTGTGTGCGTGCTGGTGTGCACGTGTGATGGTCTGGAGGTGTGTATGTGTGTGTCCCTGTGTTTCTGTGCCCTCCCATCCCAGTGCCTTCGCTGGTGAGTCTGCCCACAGTGATCTGGATGCCTGTGCCCCACTGCATTGCTTTGCATGTGTGTGTGTCATACGGACCTGTGTGCACTTCCCACTTTCTACCTGTGAGTAGGAGTGGGGCCTGCCCTCTCTTTAGGTTGAATGTGCAGCGAGGGGCCCAGATGGTTTTCTGGGTGTGGGATCCAGGTGCTGGAGCCACGAGTGTGTGACCTTGGGAGGTGTGTGCATATTTGCAGGAGCTGGAGAATGAGGGGGAGCTTAGCACAGAAAAGGCAGTGTAAGGACTGCCAGGAAGCAGAGGCCTGGCTGCATCGACTCTTGTGGGTCTTCACCAGGCTGCAGTGACTGCGCTGGGAGATGCACATGGTGGGGCCACAGCCTCCTGCAAGGAGAGCTAAAGCCCCTGCCTTCTTGGGGGATTCAGAGGGATTTAAGGAGTAAGAGGGTCTTCCTTCATTCCACAGGGACACCCCCAGCTGCCTCCCCATCCTTAGAATAACTCTTCCATTTGCTAGCAGATGAAAAAACTGAGCTTAGAGCTTCATTTCTTTGGCCTATTGAAGCCATGTATTAACATTCAAATCTTCCTTTCCCATTTCTGTAATTTCTACTTTCTCTGCTCCTTTCTTGCATGTGGGTTTTATATGAAAAAGAAGGAGGAAGAGCTATTGGGCCCAGAAGGCCAAGCTGGAAGGAGAGGAGATGCCAGCAGCATGGTGGGGAGTTGGGGGCAGGGAGAATGACCATCAAAAACCAAGCTTTACTAACTTCTCAACTTCGCCTGATCGCCATTTAACAGGAAAAGGGACCGAGAGAGGGAGTTTGGTGATACCCACATACTTGTTTCTAGATTTAGGGATGCCTAGCTTGTTTTTGTTTTTGGAATATTTGTAGCAGGAAGGGGGGTCATGGTTGTTGAAAGGTCATTGCCATTCTGCTTTTGAATTCCCTGGACTTTTGTACCTCTCTGGGAGCATACCACACCCTTTACTTATTCATTCAACAAATATTTATTGGTTGCTACTATGGGCCAGCCTGTGACTATAATAGTATTGGTGTGACATTCCACTCCCAACCAGAAGGAACATAGCGTTAGGACACTAAGAGCTTGGGTTTTGAAGTCAGTCAGATAATACTGGGTTCAAATCATGGCTTGTCACTGTATCAGTTTTTCACTGGTATGTAACAAACCTTCCCAGAATGTAGGGCTTCAAACAACAGTAATTTATTATTTCTCATGTTCTGTGGGTTCGCTGTGACTGTGCGCTCACTTGGTACCCCTCCGCTACATTCAGTGAAAAGACTGGCTGCAAAGGAATAACAAGATGGCCTTTCATCCACTCTCTTTACATGTGGCATCTAATTCAGTAGTCTATCCCAAGCTCTGTATGTGGCAGCTGTATCCCAAGAGGAAATATTCTAAGAGGATAAGCCTTAAGGTACAACCACTTATCAAATCTCTGCCTACTTTAGGCTTGTTAATGTCCTATTGGCCAAAGTAGGCCATGTGGCCAAGCTCTGAGTCAGTGTGGGAAGGGACAACCAAAGGGCAAGAATACTAGGAGGCATGGCTCACTGGGGGCCACCAAAGCAACAGTTTGTTACAGTCACTTATTGGCCTCAGGCAAGTGATTTGTCCACTCTGAGCCTCGATTTTCTCAACCTAAAGGAGAGATGTCACCACCTACTTGGCAGCACTGTCTTGAGGGCTAGATGAGAAGTGCACTGTCTGACCAGAATAATTGGTTGGTAAATGTTCTCTGTTTTTTTTTTTTAAATCATTACCTGAGAATGTGTTTATTGATTTTAGAGAGAGAAAAAGGTGGGGGGAAAGAGAGAGAAACAGAGAGGGAAAGAGAGAGAGGAACATCGATGTGAGAGAGAAACATCGATCAGTAGCCTCTGGTACCTAGGTTGCGGGTTTGATCGGGTACTAGGGATCAAACCCACAACCTAGATACGAGTATGTGCCCTGATCAAGGGATCGAACCTGCAGCCTTTTGGTACATAGGTTGATGCTCCAATCAACTGAGCCACCCAGCCAGGGCGATGGTCACCATTTTGATGATTAGATTATTAGACTGCAAGCCCTGTAAAGGCATGACTGACTTATACATCTTTGTGTCCCCAGTGCCTGGCATAGGCCTTGTGTTTGACATCTTTTTGCTGGGTGGATAAAATAGAATGAAGCAGACAAGTCCCTAGCCTTGGAGCTCTGCTAGAGCGACAATGTCATGAAGACACAGCAAGTCCTTACCTCCCAATGGGCGAGGAGCTGAGCCAGGGAAGCACTTGTTACTTGCGGTAATTCTTGGATTGATTTAATCATAACCAAATTCATCCAGTTCCATGAGAATAAATAGTAGAAATCACTTTGGTTACATAAATCAATCAATTTATCCATTATTCAGTGTGATTCCTCTAAGAATATACTAATTTCTACTGTGCGTGAGGCAGGTGTGAGTCAGTAGCACTGTCCCTGCCCTCCAATGTATGTGCAGGGCAGGATCTGATGTGCAAACAAGTTCATGACCATCCAGCAGGTGTTACCTGTTACAATATGTGAAGAGCTGTGGTTAAGAGTGATTCGTGCTGTGTGGTGATTTGAGCTGGAGGAGGGGATCGAGGAAGGTTTCATGAAGAGTTGCATTTGAATTGGGCTTGCAGAATTCATCAGTTGAAAAAGGGAGTCCCAGGAAGAGGGACCAGCATGATCCAAGACTTGAGGATGTGACAGCACGTGGCACTTCTCAGTGAAGCTTAGTCTCATAAGGCTCACCAAGGATGCATGTGGGAAGCAGACGCAAAAGGTAGGGCTGGCAAGACTGAGTGGTGGCCAGATTCCAGCCGGCCTTGAGGGCAGACAAAGCAGGGTGGGCCTTACCTTTCAGAAGATGGCCTGCCTTCAGAGAATTTTTTTTTTCCTTAAGAAAAGTGACATGACTGGATCTCTGTTTGCAGAAACCATGAGACTTCAAAGCTGAAGGAGTTAGAGATTTCAGTTCGAAACAATACGAATGGCCCAGATAGAAGGACAGTAGGTCTGGAGCAGTGGCCATAGAAAAAGCAAGGCATAGAGTCAAATCTTTATAAGATAGTATTTATTTATTTTTACTTTTAAAAAGATTTTATTCATTTTTAGGGAAAGGGGAAGGGAGGGAGAAAGAGTAGGAGAGAAACATCAGTTGCCTCTTGTAGGCACCCCCATTGGGGATCCTAACCTGCAGCCCAGGCATGTGCCCTGACTGGGAATCCAATCAGTGACCTTTCGCTTTGCGGGATAACGCCCAACCAACTGAACCACACCGGTCGGGGCTTTATAAGATAGTATTGACAAAAATCATCAATTGATGAGATCTGAGGGGGGCTTTAAGAATCCACAGATGCCTTGGGAGCTGCCTCCAGAGTGCTGAGTGGATTATGAAGATGTTGGTCAAGATGGGAAACATGAGAAAGAAGTAGGTTTGATGGAAAGCATCAAGGTCTTGTGAATTCCCTATTAGCATAGTACGCTTTCAGCCACCTAACACTGAAATATCCTTTTTATCCTCTCTCTCTCTACTTGCTATTTCTAAGAAACACACACAAAAAAGAATTGTTATAAATTTCAGGTCTAAGGCATTGAAGTATCGGTGCCTCAGGCTAGTGGAAGTGATGCTATAGGTTAGAATTAGGTTATCTCTAAGAAGCCTTTAAATATGTTCGGGTGTCTCTCATCTTAACTACTGCTTCTGGATCTTCCCGTGCTGCCTCCTTCCCGTCACAGTTGAGCTTTTTGTGTCCACTCACTGTCTCTGCTCACCTCTTTACCTCACTGTCTCCTCAACCTGCATCAGCCAGGCTCATCAAAGCAGCCCCTCTGGAAGGTGACCAGTGGACCTTTGCCACCTCTGCTCTGACTTGAGTTGTCAGTTCCTGTTGTGTACACTGTTTTCACACTACTGCCTACTTCCTTGACATCCTCTCCTCTCTAAGAGTTCCCACCAGAATTCCCATTTCTCCTGCTGCTTCTTAGGAACTTCTGGCTTCTTCTCCTTGTCTGCCTCTCTAAGGGTCTACCTTTCCCGCCTTGTTCTCCTCGCTCTGCACCTTCTCCCTGGTCCTGCCCACCCACCCATTTTTATGCTCAAGTTGCCAAAACTGTATTTTCAACTCCATTGCAAACTACTGAATATCACTATTTCCAAGACCCACTGGAACCCAAAACTCATGAAATCTACAATCAAAGTCATTATCACCCCTCAAAACCCTCTGAACCACAACCCCATCTAGCTAGATGCTCAGCACCCAAGCCTGAGCATGATCCTTCGACTCTACCCTTTTGTACCAGCCACAGCCACTCTATCACTAAGCCTTCTTGACAGTCCTTCCTTAATTGCTTCTATATCCAGCCTCCCCCCCAACTCATGCTCCTGCTGCCTTGGCTAACAAGGTCCACTTCCAGTGTTCCAACAGCCTTCTTCCTGACCTTGGCCTTCTGTAGTCCATTCTCTAAACTGTACCTCTGATTAAGACCTTGTTATTCCATCACTCCACAAGCACTTACTGAGCACCTCCCCGTGCCAGGCACTGTTGTAAGAGCTGGGGAAGTAGCAGTAATTGAGACAACGCTTCTACCCTCTGGAGCATACAGTTTCCTTCCCTGAAGGAGGGAAGCATACCCTTTCTCACTTCCTTGCCTTTGTACATGCTGTTTCTGTTGCTCAGGATGCCTTTCTCCCCACCCCCAGACTCATAACTGTCATTCTTCACCCAGCCGCTTCCCTCTGCAAGAGTCAGTCTAGATGAGACCACCTCTAAGGTTTCCTCGGCTCAGTTAAGTGTAGATTTCTGTGGCAGCCATTTATCTCATGGCTGTGTCATCCAGTACGTTAGCCTGTCCGAGGAGATCACAAGCCACTTGAAGGCAAGGACTGGATCTTGTCAGTCTGGGTCCTCAACATATCTAGTATAACACCTGGCATAGTTCACGGTACAGGGCAGGTACTCAGTATGTGTACGGTGAATGAATCCATGTTTGAATAGAGCTTCAAAGAGCATTCTAAGTCAGAAATACAGATTTGTAGGAGTATCAGTTAAGACTTTTAGTAGCAAATGACAGAAATTCAACTCGGACTATTTTAAGCAAAAAAAAGAAAAAAGATAGGTGCCAATTCATATAATTGGAAAGAAGGGGGATGAGTGGGTCTTGGGCATAACTGTACTCAGGTTCTCAAAAATGAATGAGGGCTCTCTCGAGCTCTTGGCTCAGCTTCCCTCTGTGTGTTGCCACATTTCTCTCCACCACACACGAGTCTTCTCCCTGTCGTGGGTGGAGGTTTCACAAGGACATACACAGCTTTATCATCCTAGCGTGTGATCCCAAGGGACAAGGGGACTCCTTAATCTTTTATATAAATTCCCAGTGACAAACTCTGTTGGCTCAGCCTGAGGAATGTGCCCATTCCTGAGTCAATCAATATGGCCAAAAGGATGGAGGTACTATGACTGGCCGGGCCTGGGTCATGTGCCCACCCTACTAGGATTGGCAGTCCTGTGAGAACCACATGGAGTAGGGAGCAGTAGCTCACCAAAGAAAGGACAAGGTGTTGCTGAGCAGATAAATATAAAAACATTCCCTGTAGGAGTTCTCAGTGGCCACGTGGTAGCGGCAACCATGAAAATGCAAGATTATTTGTGTTTCTGGCAGAGTCAACATGTGAGAATGTGATAGTAGACAGGAGCCAGAGAAGACACACTCATTGAGAACATTGGTCTTAGTTGAGGAGATGAGGCGCACATACCTGAAAGCCATAAAAAAAAAAAAAAGATGCCTCTGATTGGTTCTCCTGCCAAAAAAAAACCTTGAACTCGACGTGAATGGACTTGAGATAGGCTTCTCAGATAGGAAAGGAGCTTAACAGGGCCCGGGGATGCTAAGGAGGGAGGGCTGGGCTGAAAAGGGAGACAGGTTCTTAGGGCTGCAGGGGTTGCTGATTTGGGGAGACTGGAAGACAAAGGAAAATCTGTCTCTGGCTGTTCTGTCATGGTGCTCATAGGACAGGACTGTGATGGGATTTGAATAAACAGCACATCTATTTTTCTTTTACTTCCTCTCCCTCCCCCTGCTTCCATCACCTTCGTGCCTGAATTCAGACAGAGCGTCATGCTCATGCTGAGGAGGTAGTGCATCTAGGCAAAAATACTCCTAAGAATCATTCACTCCTAAGTTCATCCAGATTTTCAAAAATTTGGGCCAAGAGTTGTACCTGGTAGCAGTTCAGTAATTTGAACAAACCTTCTCTGACAGTTATATCCCATTTCTCGTTATAGTGTTACATATTTGCATTCTTTCTTCTTTTCCTCTTTATATAGATTTACCAGAAGGCTATTTATTTTGTTGGTCTTTTCAGAGAAACATCGTTTATATTTACCTCTCACAGATACTTTTGGGGTTTTAATATCACTAAAGGAAGGTGATGAGGCTTCTCTCAAAATTGTCCAGTGTTGTGTGGGGCAAGTGTGAAACGGGGGAGCAGCATACACACGAAACAAACTTGGCCGTGAGTTAATAATAGTTGAAGCTGGAAGACATAGGAATTCATCACCATATTGGCTTTATTTTTTATTATGTGTGAAAATGTCCATAACAAAAAGTTGGGTATTTTAGATCCTTGTCTCCTACACATACCAAAAATTTTAAGATGGATTAAAACTCCAGTGTCTAAAAGGAAACCAAACAGCCTGAAGTATTGGCATGCTAGCAAGTCATTGTAAGTTTATCATTTTAAGATTATTTGTTTAAAGCCCGTAATTAAGAATTTTTTCTGTACTTTTACAAAAAGGAATCATAAGCACTGAAAGAAAACGTATAAACTTTATATATAAACTTTGGGTAGGGACAGACCTTCTAAGCATGACGACAAAATCAGAAATCAAAAAGATTTTACTGAAACAAACTTGAAACATTAGTATATCCATAAAGACCATAAATAAAAGTAAAAGCCAATCAACACACTTGAGAAAAATATTGGTAGCAGATAAATGACAAAGGATCGATATCATAAAAAGCCCTGGCAAATCAATAAGAAAATGCAAATGTTCAGTATAAAAATGAGCAAAGTAGTGCATAGGCAAGTCACCAAGTGATGCAGATGACTAATAAATGTGTGGGAAAAAGTGTCCAGCCATAGTAATCAAAGAAATGCAAGTGAAACACCGAGGCCATTTTTCATGTTCAAACTGGCAGGAGTACAGTAGGCCCAAGTGTGAAGCCGAGGAGCTTGGCTGCAGTCAATAGATGACGGGCAGCCACTGAAAGGGCATGAGCAGGATTCACTTGCAGACAGAGGGACCTGGTGCCTAACGGAGGATGGAGCAGCGCTGTGAGACTGAAGGCCGGGCCAGCAGGCGGGGCGTGAGGAGGCAGTGGCCCAGAGAAGCACGAAGCATGAAAACAATTGGATTGAAAAATTAGCAGGTCTTGATGGTTAGCAGAGAGAGCAAAATCATGATGGCCAGCGGGTGCGGTGTGACTGGGAGGAGAGTGTCATCATTGAAGGAAGTAGGGATGCTGGGGAGTGGGCAAGAGGAAGTCCAAGATTTTGGGGGTTTTGGGGTTGTTTTTTTTGTTTTTTTGTTTTTGACACTCTGGGTCATTGTGTTAGCCTAGAGTCTCTTTACTAGTGACTGGCAACCAAATCAAATGATTTAAGTTAGAAAAAGAATTTGCTGTCTCTCACAATTGACAAGTTTTAAGTTAAAGTTTCAGGCACATCTGGATCTGGATGCTCAGGGGATGCCATCGGAAGTCTTTTTCTTTCTTCTTGTCCAAAGAGGGGACAGAAATGGCCACAAGCAGGTCCAGGCTCACATTCTACCAGCTGAGCACAACAGGCCCTCGAGTGGCTGAATCGGCCCGTTGCTGAATGATCGCTGTGACTGAGGAGCGGGCTGAGGTCATGTGTGCTCCCCTGGAGCTAGAAGGTGGGATCAGCCTTACCTGAGCAACCATTCAAAGTTGGGGGAATGGTTCTCCAAGGGAAAATTGGGGGTCTATCCACAAAGTGAAACTGGAGCTGGGCAGCAAAAACAGTATATGTCCCCTACATTCTACCTTTTGGCTGTCCAAGATCTACAGGGACACCCCCCCATAAAAATTTTTCAAAAATTTGTTTATCATAATGCAACTATCCCTCACAAAACTTAAAACACACGGTCCTATCTCTGGAAGGGGATGTTCCAAGTTCTCATCCAGTTACCACATCTAGCCGCACTTCAAGATCTTATTGGTGGGCTGCCTGGCAAGGTACTGAGCGAGCCCCCTCATGGCCAGACTGCAACGAGGGAGGAAGAATCAGGTAGCTGAAAGAACAAACACCTCCCAGTTGAAGAGGGGAAATGAGGAAAAGCACTCAGTGGTCACAAGTCTGTAGCATGCCGCACATGCTTTGCCAGTTGGCAAGGACAAGGTTCCCTGGCCCTCTCTTGGTTATTTTCGTTCTGCTGTTTCAGACAGTCACCCTTGTCCTTTGTGCTCTGTGGGCCACTGAGGCACCCTGAGGAGTCCTCTCCCATTGGTGCAGGTTTGGTAGGCAGGCCACTATAGGAGCTAATATTCCCTGGCCTTTGTTTTCCAAGTGTGTGGTGTGTTTTTTTTTTTTTGTTTTTTTTTTCTGGCACTACAATTCCCCTAATCATTAGGAAGCTTCCAGTCAATTTACATTCAGGGTTCCCCAGAGCTATTAACCAAACTAGAGACCTCACTGGAAGTTATAATTCTTGAATCGAGTCCCTGGTGATGGTGTTGGGGAAGGAGGAGGGGTTGTCTCTTAGCAACAGGCCTTGGTGCTCTGTACATCCCAGGAGCCCATGGTTCTGTGGCCTCTAGCTAGGCCTCTGCCACAGGGCAATTCAAATCCCTACCCTAGGGTGGGAGGCACAGTACTTTGCCCCTTCCCATTCAAGCTGTATCCCAGTGGGAGGCTGCTTATAATGAAAGCAATGGTTGCCTCTGTTGAGCTGGCAGGGCATGGCAGGAGGGGTTCAGGAGGGTCTGGGGAGTTAAGAGCCCATCAGGCCCCAGGTTTGTCCCACTCTTATGTTCCCCGCCTCCCCGTCTTTGCTTGAGCTGACTTTAGCTAGAAGCAAAGAACTGGCTCTTAATTATCTGACTCTCAGCCATATTGGATTACTGGCCTCAGGCAGGAAGAGCCGCTGTGGGCACAGCAGCATTTTCTTCCTCTCTGCTTTCAGATGGACCCCTTGCAGCTAGACTGTGCCTCTTTCTTATTGGAACTTACTGAGGTCACACCCCAACACTGAGACATTTTTGTACAAGTCTCCTAAAGCTCCAGCCTTGGTGGGAACGTCGTCTGAGCTCCAGAGGCAGTGGGAGAGCTTACTCCGCTGCTTTGCTGCTGTGCGGCAGGGTTCACCAGCTTCTGAGTGGGTGGGGCGGTGCTGTCTTACTCCTCTCCTTAGTGCGGCTAATTCCTTCTTAGGGTCTATTACTTATAAAAATTCCATTCCTAATTCTAATTTCTGGGTTAGGACTTTTCCTGGTGCAAGTCACACAGACCCACGTCCAACTGGCTTAAGCAAAAAAGGGAACTGATTGGCTGATGGAGTTGAACAGACCAGCATCTCCAACAGTGTCTGTGAAGAATCTCTCTTTCTTCACCTCAGTTCTGCTTCTTTGTGTCGCCTTCGCTCCCTAGGTGATTCCTCCCAAAGATGGCCCTGGAAGCTCTGAACTTCCCCATCAGCTTAGAAACCTGAGCCCAAAGAGGATGCTTTCCTCCAGTGGTTCCAGAGAAGTGCTGGAGAAATAATTCAGTAACTCAATGAGAAAAGACTCATTGATTCAACTTGGGCGATATGTGCCCATCCCAAGCCTCTGATCGACCAGGCCTATATCACATTCTTACCCCTGAAGCCTGGGGTGGACCATCAACCCCTCACCCAGACCACATGGACTGGGCAAATGGGAAAGGAAGAATAAACCGGTTCCCCAAGGCCAAAGCAGGGTGCTGTTCTCAGGTGAAGGACTGGGTGCTGGGCTGCAAAGGGAAGACATCACACACCCGTACTTCCATGTGGAAATGACAAAGCAAATGGAACTCCAGAGTAGGTCAGGATGGAGAGGCAAAGCTGAGACTTAATAGATTTAAGGTGTGAGCTAACTCGTGGGAGTGCCTGGGGAGAAGATAGAAGCAAAGGGCGTGTGAAGGCCTCCCACCAGGACACAGGACAATCAGGAAGGCAGCAGGAAGAGGGGGTCAGAGAACTCAAACTGGGCACCTTAATGGCGGCCTATGAAAACTGAGGGGTAAGGAGTATGAGCCGAGGGACCAAGTGAGTGAAAACTCCTGATGACAGCAACTGAATTGTCTGACTGGCAGGTGGTCTGTGATCTGGCGGAGCACGTTGACAGCAGAGGATGGCTGAAACCTGACTGCAGGCCGTTAGGAAGAGGATAACAGTGCAGAATGGGGTAGAGGTCCCATGAGGCAGGGGAGGGGCGGCCAGAAGCCAGAGGTGATAGAGGATGGGCAGTGGGAGTTGAGGGTGACCAGGAAGGGCGGTGGCTTGTGCCAGAAGGGGCCTGGGGAGGACAAATATAGTGGCCCTTCAAGCAAAGGGCAGGGCAGGGCTGTATATTGGAGACCAACCTAGCAAAGAAATCTGAGAAAAGCACCTAGGTGCCTGGAGTGGCAGGGATGGGAGTGTAGCACAGAAGCAGGGGCAGGAACAAACAGTGACACACAGATGTATTATCAGGTAAGGTGACACCTTGGTCACTGCAACATGATACCACTAGTCCAGCCTGATTTATGGGTGTGGTTTGCATGACATGGAAATAAGCTGCTTCTTGTAAGGATTTTTTTTTTTGAGATGTAACATGCATACAGTCAAGTACATATAGTGCACTAACCTTAGGTGTACAGTTTGGCTATTTCTACCTGTATATACCTGTGTCACATACATTTCCCTCCTGCCTCTTCCAGTCCACAGAGCCACCCAGGGGTAACCTTTATTCTGATTTCGTCATCTTCAATTTAATCTGTTCTTAAACTCCACATATACGGAATCCTACAATATGCACTCTGCTCTGGCTTCTTTCATGTAACAACATTGAATGGATTCATCCATGTTGTGACCTGTACCGATGGCTCCTTTTTTATTGCTGGGTAATATTCCGTTATGAATATACCATAGTTATTAATTCTTCTGGTGATGGGCACTTGCATTATATCCAGGTTGGAACTAGTATAAATAAAGCAGATGCCCTTTTTCTTTTCTTAAAGAATTCTCACTTTTTCCCCCTCATACATGTACAGGCCTTCACACAGGTTCCAGCGCAGGCAGGCCAACGCTCTCTGGGAGGTTAGGCCCTGGGTCCCCCCTCAGCCGTCTCCTCTGGGTACCTGTTTTCCAGGGAAGTCAATTCCCTCAGGGGTAGGAGAGGGTACGGAGTGTGAACATAGGGAACAGGGACACCCCTTCCTAAGACTTACCCCCTTTCTTCTAGCCTCCTCGCCCCGGCTGCGGGTCCCTGAGCCTTCCTGATCCCGCAGGGGGGCTCGCCCGCGGCCCCCCATGAGTGCTCCGGGTTGATCAGCGGGGCGCCGCGGTGGAGCCCGGGCGCCGCGGGGGCGGCGGGGCCATGGCCTCGCTGGACCTGCCATACCGCTGCCCCCGCTGCGGGGAGCACAAGCGCTTCCGGAGCCTGTCGTCGCTTCGCGCCCACCTGGAGTACAGCCACACGTACGAGACACTCTATATCCTCTCCAAGACCAACAGCATCTGCGACGGGGCAGCTGCTGCGGCCGCGGCCGCGGCGGCTTCGGGCTTCCAGCTGGCGCCCGAGCCTGCCGCCCTGCTGGCGGTGCCCGGCGCCCGGCGCGAAGTCTTCGAGAGCACGTCCTTCCAGGGCAAGGAGCAGGCTGCCGGGCCGTCGCCCGCCACGCCCCACCTGCTGCACCACCACCACCACCACGCGCCCCTCGCCCACTTCCCTAGCGACCTAGTGCCCGCCAGCCTGCCCTGCGAGGAGCTGGCAGAGCCTGGCCTCGTGCCCGCCGCCCGCTATGCCCTGCGCGAGATTGAGATCCCGCTGGGGGAGCTGTTCGCTCGCAAGTCGGTGGCCTCGTCAGCGTGCTCGACGCCGCCGCCCGGCCCCGGCCCCAGCCCTTGCCCCGGGCCCACCTCCGCCTCGCCTGCTTCCCCCTCGCCTGCCGATGTGGCTTATGAGGAAGGCCTGGCTCGCCTCAAGATCCGCGCGCTGGAGAAGCTGGAGGTGGACCGGCGGCTGGAGAGGCTGAGCGAGGAGGTGGAGCAGAAGATCGCAGGCCAGGTGGGCCGGCTACAGGCTGAGCTGGAGCGCAAGGCTGCAGAGTTGGAGACGGCGAGACAGGAGAGCGCCCGGCTGGGGCGCGAGAAGGAGGAGCTGGAGGAGCGGGCTTCTGAGCTCTCCCGCCAGGTGGACGTGAGTGTGGAACTGCTGGCCTCTCTCAAGCAGGACCTCGTGCACAAGGAGCAGGAGCTGAGCCGCAAGCAGCAGTGAGTGGCCTGCAGGGCCCTGTGGGTGAATGTGCCTGCGAATGTACCTGAGTGGGTGACCGCGTGTGTCACTGTGCCACTGCCATCACCTTGAGTGTGGCTATGACTGTGTCTGTGTATGTGGCCGTGGCTTATGGGGTCTGTGGCCATGAGCACATAATGGAGGTGCACATGGGGCCAAGAGTGTTATGACGATGTGTGTTTAGGACTGTGAATCCAAGGCGGTATGACCGTGGGCCTGTGAAGACTGTTTCTCTTCTTCCTCTGTTCTCCTACATTATGTCACCAGATCCTCCCCAGCTTTGCCCACTCAGTTCTCCCTTGTCTCTCTGCCCTCATCAGATTTTCCCTATCGTATCGTTCCTCAAAGCACACAAACATAATCTCCCATCTGCCACAACCCTACCTCCCCCTGGAGCTGCCCCTTTTCTCTCCTTGCAGGACAACTCTTTAAAATATTGTGTATCCTTGTCTCCAATTTCTTTCCCCATGTTTTCTCTTAAACCCATTCTGATCAGGTGTCCACCTCCACCACCGTCCTCCATGTCCCCAACGACCTTCACATTGCCAAGGCCAAGTCATCAGCTTGCTTGGCCTAGCAGCAGCGTTTGACACGGCTGATCTTGAAACACTTTCTTCCCTTGGCTTCCAGGACACTTTCCTGGGATCTCCTTCTATCTCTTTGTCTGCTCCTTCTCCGTCTTTGCTGGCTTCTCCTTGTTTCCCTGGTCTTTGAGTGTAGAATTATGAGATATATAGATGTTATTTATCTGTCTCCATAGTGATATAAGCTCCATGGGGGCAGGACTTTTTTCTGCTTTGTTCACTGCTGTGTCCCCAATACCTAGAACAGTGCCTGGCACCGAGAAGGTGCTCAATCAATGTTAAATAGATGCATGAGCTACTCTGAATGCATTTGGAAGTAAATACCTGTATGACTCTTAAGTATGCTGTGGGTACATGCAACCTCTGGAGGGCGGCGTTGCAACTGGAAGTATACTTCTGCACCTGAGAATGTTTCTGAAAATGTGTATGGTATGTGTGTGTTGGGGGAATAGTGTTTGAATGTATTGGTGGGACTGTGCCAGTCTCAGACTGTGTGTGTCGGTGAATGAACATATGAGTACACATATTTGAGTGTGGGGCTATCTGTTGGACTTGGCGTACTTGCCTGTGTGATCGTGTGTGCCTGTGAGTGTGTCTGGAGGCAGGAGGTGGCCGTGGGTGACGGTGTATGCCTGTGAGTATGTCCACGGGGAGCAGGTGTGCCCAGTTGCGTGTGTGGTGCTGGATGGGTGGGGTGTGAGTGTGTGACTCAGAATATATGCTGGCATTTCTGTATGTGCCTTTCTTTGTGTGGGCCTGTTCTGTGTGTACCCATGTGACCATGAGCAGACACTGCGGGCATCTATGCCCATGTCACTCCCCACTGGCCAGGGCCTCCCCCAGAGGGTGGGTGAGCAGCCAGGCCAAGGCACTAGGGTAAGAGACTGCTCCGGGCCCAGGGAGGTGGTGCAGATCGACCAGTTCTTGAAGGAGACGGCGGCTCGGGAGGCCAGCGCCAAGCTGCGGCTGCAGCAGTTCATCGAGGAGCTCCTGGAGCGGGCGGACCGCGCCGAACGGCAGCTGCAGGTCATCAGCAGCAGCTGTGGCAGCACACCAAGTGCCAGCCTGGGCCGTGGAGCTGGGGGAAATAACGCTGCTGGGCCCGTGCCCCGGGGCCCAGGCCGAATGGTGAGTGCCCACCTGCCTTCCTTCCTCCACCCTCACACCTGGCTTCCACAGACTCCCCTTACATGTGGCCTGACATCCCCCTGCAGTGCTCCCTTCTTTGGCTCTTCCCCATGAGCATACTGGAGGCCCTAAGTAGGGGGTCCAGCAACAGGGGAGCCCCTCTGAAATGACCGAAGTGCAGGCCCCTGAGGCTCTAGTGAGGTGTGATCCAGAGGCCCATCCCTGCAAATGAGAGCCCAGGAGCCATAAGCTGGGCTGGGGTGCTGGGTGGGTGTCTGGAGGGGGCTGGTGAGCCTGCATCTCTGGGCTGTCTATTTGTCCATCTTTCCCAACTTTTTCTCCTTCTTCTCTCTCCTCTTCTATCCATCTTGCGCACTGTTTCACCCGCTCCTTCTCATCCTCTTGCTTCCTCTGCCCCCCTTTCCTTCTCTCCTGCTCTGGGGGCCCACAGCGAGAGCACCACGTGGGCCTGGCCATGCCTAGCACATATGCAGTGTCCCGGCATGGCTCCTCTCCCAGCACAGGGTAAGCCAGGGGCCCAGCCCGCCCCACACAGCCCACCCTCACCCGGGAAAGATCCGTTGGCCCTCTGGATGGCTGACCTGTCTGGAGGCTTGGCTCCTCCTCTCCCCATCTGCCTTGGGTCACTGCTGTCTCTGCCTTTCCACAGTCAGAGGGGCCTCTTGGAAAGTAGGGTGGGTGGGTTGCCCTTGGCTGGTGGTAGGGGCGGGACGGGTAGTTCGGGCAGGCCTGATGCCCCTTCCTTCTCACTCCTTACCATCTGGTCCACCCCACCCCAGGGCCTCCAGCCGTGTCCCAGCTGCATCCCAGAGCTCAGGCTGCTATGACAGTGACAGTCTGGAGTTGCCCCGACCAGAAGAGGGGGCCCCTGAGGACAGTGGCCCTGGGGGCTTGGGCTCAAGGACCCAGGCTGCCAATGGTGGTTCAGAGCGAGCTCAGGCTCCTCGAAGCTCAGGCCTACGCCGCCAGGCCATTCAAAACTGGCAGCGCAGACCCCGCCGACACAGCACGGAGGGGGAGGAGGGTGACGTTTCGGATGTGGGCTCCCGAACCACCGAGTCAGAGGCTGAGGGCCCCTCGGACGTCCCCCACCCTGGGCCTGCTATGGCCGGGCCATTGAGCAGCTGCCGGCTCTCAGGTGAGTCCTAGGAGTATGGGCAGAGAGGCCAGGCTTCCCCAGGCACAGGTCCTCTCAGAGGACAGAGGGCTGAGGCATTGCACTCCTGGGCTCCTGTACCGCCTTCCCCTTGCCCCAGACTTCCCACAATGAGAATGACAAATTCCCACACAGCTCCCTGCATGCCTGGGGCAGGAAGTTGCGTGACCCAGCAGTGCTGGTTTTGCACCAGGATGCCACATCTAAGGGGGTCCATTTATGTGGCAGGCTCACTGACATTTACAGGAGAGTAGCTGAGTGTTGACTCTAGACTCTGAGGTCCCTGGAGCAGCTGGGGAGGGCGCCTTCCCGCGTACAAACCAGGCCATGCACATGTGTGGATGGGTTGGGGTCAGGAGGTGAGAGGGGTCCAGTCACGGGCGTATGGCTGCCCCCCGTGACTGCTTTGGGCAGCCTCTCACCTGCCTTCTGTTCACAGAGGCGTCATTTCTATCCACCCATACTGTGGCCCTCCAAACCCTTTCCTTCTCTAAACTTGACTCAGTTGCCTCATCTAGGGGTGAATTTAGGCTATGTGATGATATATTATCTTAAAAAGAATTTACTTGAGGAAAGGCTACCCTTTTTTTCTTTAATTTGCAAAATTAGGGATGGGGATATTGCAGAGGAGGGGACAGCAGAAGCCCCTTGTCCTCCCTCCCAAAGTGCTGGTCTCCCCCAGCATGGGTCTCTCATGCCCATTCCCCCTGTTGCTCCTAACAAACCCCAGCTCCCCACCCACATCCTCAGGCTGGCCTACGACCTTCCACACTCACCTTTGACCTTTTGGTATTGTGCAGCCCGCTCTGAGGGAGGCAGCGGGCGGGGTCGGCGAGCAGAGAGGGGCAGCCCCTCGCGCTCCAACGAGGTCATCAGCCCAGAGATCCTCAAGATGCGAGCCGCTCTGTTCTGCATCTTCACCTACTTGGACACACGCACACTGCTGCATGCCGCCGAGGTCTGCCGGGACTGGCGCTTTGTGGCCCGCCACCCCGCTGTCTGGACACGGGTGCTGCTCGAGAATGCCCGAGTCTGTTCCAAGGTGCCTGTCTCTGCCCACCCATTCGTCCCTGCTGTGAACTCAACTCCACCCCCTACTTTCTCTAGCGTATGGCCCCTCCAGGTCTGGTCTTTGCAAACCTTGCAAGACCCCTGCTCTTGCCTGGCTTCCCAAAATGTTCTCACGGGGCTGCCTATCCTGGAGCTGGTCCACTTCCAGCCAGCCAGGCTCAGGCCTCTCATCCCCAGGTAACCCCTCTCTCTCTGCAGTTCCTGGCAATGCTGGCCCAGTGGTGCACGCAGGCCCACTCGCTGACCCTGCAGAACCTGAAGCCTCGGCAGCGGGGCAAGAAGGAGAGCAAGGAGGAGTATGCCCGGAACACCCGGTGAGGCCGTGGTGGGGAGGCGCTCGCTCCTGGGCTGCTGACCCAGAAGTAGGTGGGGATGCTTTCCAGAGCAGGAGGTGGGTACGAGCCACTCCCTGACCTCTTACCCCCAGTGGCTGCCTGGAAGCGGGGCTGGAGTCCCTGCTGAAGGCTGCAGGGGGCAACCTGCTGATCCTGCGCATCTCCCACTGTCCCAACATCCTCACCGACCGTTCGCTCTGGCTGGCCAGCTGCTACTGCCGAGCCCTGCAGGCTGTCACCTACAGGTAGGTCTGCCACACCAGGTGCAACCTCAGAGGGTTGGCTTTGGGCCCAAGGGATCCTGGTGCTCTGCATACCTTTCCCCGCTGGGCTCTCAGGCAGAGGAACCCAAGAGCACTGTGGCTCCAGAGAAGGGAGCAGAGGCCACCAGGGTGGGTGGCCCCAGCTTTGTCTCTTCAACAGGAGCGCCACAGATCCTGTTGGCCATGAGGTCATTTGGGCCCTGGGCGCGGGCTGCAGAGAGATTGTCTCCCTCCAGGTGGCGCCACTTCACCCCTGGTGAGCCCTGGCAGGGGTGAGGAGGGGACAGAGTTGGGTGGGGCCTGGGGCTGAGGACTGAGCAGACCTGGGGTAACTCCATCAGCTGGCCTAGGAAACAGATTCACATTCATCCGTCTGCGCATTTAAAATCAGACCCGGGGGCCTGTCCTGGCTTACTAGCAGTGTGACTTTCGGCAACCCAGTCGTGATTCAGTTTCTCAAGCTGCAAAGTGAAGGTGATATTAGGGATCTGTTGACCTTATTAGGACTGTTGTCGGCTCAAATGAGATGTGTCCTTACAGGCTGCAGGGCCCACAGTGAGTGGGGAGTAAACACTAGCTAGAAGTAGATAGGTCAGTTTGGCCTATGAAAGGCAGTTCAGGGCGGTCAATGCGTAGTGTACCAAAAGGCTGGTTGTTGGAGAGTCCAGGGAATGAGGTCACTCATGGCTCTCCTTGGAGCTCCTCAGGTATGTCAGGTCTTTCTGCTCCCTGTGCCTTGTCCTGCAAGCCTCTCTTCATGTGGCAGCCCCTCCCAGGTCCTCCAGTGTTGCTTCAGTAACATCTTGGTAGAATTTGTCACTGCTCTCCTCCCTTCATTCCTACGGCACCTTGTCCCAACCACTGCTGTAGTCCATTTTGCAACAATTTCTCAATATTTCAGTCTCCACAAGATTCAGTTCTCAGGGCATAGGCAGTAAGTGTCCGTTTCCACATCTGGGGCTCCAAACACGCAACAGATGCCAGGGCGGTGTCCGTGGCTGGGGCAAGTGTTGAGGGACTTAGTGTTCAGGGAAACAGCAAGTTTGGTGTGAGTGGTGGGCAGAGCCGGGCAGTGCATGTGGAAAGGCAGGGCTGGGACAAGGCTGGGACGGCCTCGTCTACAGGGTTTAGGTTTTGCGTTTTATCTAGAAAGTGCTGGGAAGCAATTGGGGGATTTTAGATCTTAATTACATCAGACATACAGCATTCTTTGTTCCCCGCCTTCACCTCGCCATCCACTCCCTCAGGGCAGGGACGTGTCTGTATTGTCGCCCCTCTGTCCCCAGGGCCTAGCTCAGTTGTCTTGGCTGTAGTAGACACTTAGAACCCTGTGTTGAATGACTGAGTGAGAGGATGGAGGAATGACTAGCTCACTGTCAGCAGCTTGGAGGATGAATTCGCAGGGGGTCTAGTTATAGTTCAGATGAATGTTGACGGTGGTCTGAACTGTAGGTTGAAAACTGATTTAGGAACCTGAATCCATGGGTCTTGGCAGGAGGTAAGGGAGGGGGAGTCAGGGATGATCCCAGGTTTCAGACTTGAGCAGCTGGGGTGGTTGGTGGGGCCCTAGCCCAGGGCGGGGGGGTGGCGGAAGTGGGGTGTCATGCAACCAGATGCTTTCCTGACTGCCTTCCCCCCACCCATCCTCCAGCCAGCAGCCCACGCGCTTCAGTAACCGCTGCCTGCAGATGATCGGTCGCTGTTGGCCCCACCTTAGGGCCCTGGGGGTTGGGGGCGCCGGCTGTGGGGTACAGGGCCTGGCATCACTTGGTGAGTCTTTCCTTGGGATGGTCGTGGGGGTTAGTGGGGAGCAGGCATGGGTGCAACACCGAAATCTCAGAGGAGCTCTGGGCTGCAGCCTGGGTGGTGGCAGGAGCATTATTAGGGCACTGGGCAGGAGGTGACCTGGTGGGGAGTTCATCAGCAGGACCTCCCCCTTCCTCCCTCTTCCTAGCAAGAAACTGCATGCGGCTGCAGGTCCTGGAGCTGGACCACGTGTCGGAGATCACCCAGGAGGTGGCGGCTGAGGTCTGCCGGGAAGGTCTGAAAGGACTGGAGATGCTGGTGCTCACGGCCACCCCCGTCACTCCCAAGGCCCTGCTGCATTTCAACAGTGAGCGATGGGGAACGTGGGGTGGGGTACAAGTGTCCCCTCTTACCATGCCTTGTCACCAGGAAGCATAACCAGCTCCCTGTCAGTCTTAGTAAGCGCCAGTGCTGGAGTTAGACTGACCAGGGTTCTAGTCCTGGCTTCGCCCCCAGTGCCTTCTGAGGCCAGTGTGGCATTCAAGGCCTTCTAATACCTGGTCCAAACAGTTCAGTCCAACAGACTCCTGTCGCCCTGTGCTCTACTCATGTTGGAGACAGGAGCTAGGCAGCACCGTCTTTGTCCATATGAGCCCCCAGCCAAGGGCAGAGGCAGGAGAACAGACAGGTTCAGAGCACAGGCTCTGAGACCAGGGTCTCAGTTCTGACTCTACCGCTTATTAGCTGTGTGACTTCGGGCAAATGACTGCACTTCTCTGAGTTCTGTGCCCCATCTTCCAAGCTGATTTCCTAGAATGAATGGGAGGATTAAATGAGATGGCGTGTGAGCCTCCAAGGACAGTTCTCAGAGGGAAGACTTCTCTCCCTGGCAGAGACTCCAGGTCAGGCCCCATCCGGCCCCACCTCCCTCTGGCCACCCGCTCTGTCTTCGGTCATTCCTCCACCTTCCCAGAGGACGTGGGTGCCCAGCTTGGGCTTCTCGTACCCGTAAAGTGAGACCATCATCCAAGACCATCTGACCCTTGGCAGGACCCCGTGTCCTGAGCACCGAAGGTCCCTTGACCTTGTTATTGCCAGAACTCTCTTCCCTCCCCTTCAGCCTTGTGGCCTTGCCTTGGACTGACCACCAGAATTAACTGTGCAGCTTTCAAAATCATGGCCTTCAGGACCCTCTCAGCCTCCTGACCTTCTTCCTCCTCCTCTCCTGGCTTCATGGCAACGTCCAGTCCCTTAAGCCCTCCGCTCCCACTTGTTTACTCCCTGTCTCCCTTCTTCCATGCTCCTGCCGAGACCCACCAGCCTCACCTCAGCTGCTGTCTTTGGTATTCATTTCCAAATACCCTGGCCGGAGTGCAACAGTCCCCTCCACCGGGGAAGTGCAGAGCCCCTGCACAGCTGTTGCCCGCTCATCCTCCCAAAGTTCACGGCAGCCTCCATTCTTCGACATCACCTTCCACCTTCTCCTGTTGTCCGGTCGAGCCCCTGAGCAGCATGGATCTGCCCTCCTCTTTATGATCCCAAGGCCTGGCATTCCACTGTCTCTCAGTAGGGTTGCGATTTCATTAGCGAGAGGAGCGGAGGCAGCCCCATTGCCCAGGGCAAACACAGGCATGCTCCTTACCACCTTTTCCCAGGTATTTGCCGGAACCTCAAATCCATTGTGGTCCAGATTGGGATTGCTGATTATTTCAAAGAGCCCAGTAGTCCTGAAGCCCAGAAGCTATTTGAAGACATGGTGACCAAACTTCAGGTGGGTAATTGGCTTTGAGGCCACCGAGACCCCATGACCCTAGGCTGGGGCTGATGACTTGGGTGTGTGATGGGAAGGTCTCACCTGTGTGACCCTGAGGATTTGGCCCTGAGGAAAACTAACCCAGGTTTGGTCTGCAGGCCCTGCGACGGAGGCCCGGCTTCTCGAAGATCCTGCACATCAAGGTGGAAGGTGGCTGCTAACCCGGGTGAGGGGCGGCAGGGTCCCTGCCAGCCCCACACCAGGGCGCTCTCTTTGGACCTCCAGAGGGACCCTGATTTGGACTAGGTCTTCGGAGGCCTGGTGTTATCTCTGGCTGCCGGGGAGTGGTTGACAGTTTCCTGTCCTCCTCCTGGGACAGCCAAGCAACAGGCCTGACCCTGGGCACTGCCTCTCCAGGACAGGGGCTTGGACAGACGCTGCCCCTGGGCCCTCACCCCGTCCCCAGCTGGAGCAGCCTCCTGGGCACAGCCAGCGAGGAGCTGAGTCACCACCAGCACCCGGTACCTTCGCCCTGAGGATCTGCAGTGACCACACAGTGGCTCCGTGGCTGCTCCGGCTGCTCTAGCAGACCTCCTGTTCTTGAGGCCCCGCCTCCCAGTCAGGGTCCTCTGCTGGGCCCCGCGGCCAGAGGGGGCTCCTCAAGGCCACTCAGACTTGGTAAGGAGGGCTCTTCTCCCAGCCTCGCTCCATCTCGGCGCACTGTGGGGCACCCCTTCCAGCAGCCCAGCTGGGCTCTGGGTCCACATTCTCTAGGGACAACCCGCAGGCCTAGGGGTCTGGGCAAGTGGCCAACCAAAGGTGGGGGGCGGGAGTGCACTGAGGTGGCGGGAGTGGGCTCAGAAGGGCAAAACAGTTACCCAGATCTTCTCCCCAGGACACTGAGACCATCCCTCCCAAAGGAGGAAATTGCCAGGAAGAGAAAAAAAAGTTTTTATTGATATAGACAAGAAAGACCCCTCCTCCCAACAACCACATACCCCACAGCACACCAGAGCTAAATTCTGAGCTAAACGGTGCATGTTTCCATACCTGTCAGCAATCCCAAGCCTTTGGAGGAGCCCTGGGAAACCCTGTCACCCGTGAGAAGCAGTTCCTGTCCTCCAGGAATGTCCTTCTAATCCAGGTGCTTGGACAGGACTCTGATGGCCTTTGGGTCTCCAAGGCTGTGTGGGAGGGAGTCACTGGGATGACCTCTGTGCTGGGGCCTGGGGGAGGCCAGGAGGAGGGGGGTTTGGTTTGCTTCCTTGTCTGGCTAGCATGCTGAAAGATGTGGCCCCCGAAGGCAGCCGGCCTGCGGGGCCAGGAGTGAGGAAGAACACCCTCATTGGACTTGTCCCCCTCCTCGGTCTCAGCTGGTCCCATGGGTTGAGGGCTCTGTTGGGAGTTTTCTGCCTGGGGCAGTTCTGGCGCCCACGCCAGAACCACTTGGCTTAGAAGCCACAGAATGCAGTGGGGGTTTTCACTGCCCCGACACTGTCCCCACAGGACCAGGTCCCAGCACTAAGGCTCTGGACTCAGGTGTCCCAGTTCCTCCTCAGAACTCCCACAGTAGCTCAGAGGTTGTGGGTTTGCCAACCTTCATTTGGAAAGTTCTTTCATTCCCCTAGATTCATCTTAGGGTTTTCTTCTAAGAAAGAAGGACCGGCTTTCAGGGCTAACCATTAGGCGGCTGGTCCTGGCTGGGGCTGGGTTCCTCCAGTTCTCAGTTTTCCAGGGACCCAACTTTCTGCCACAACCTGGCTTGGACATCAAGACTCAGCCCTGAGTTACCCTGCAATGAGTCCTCCAGAGGGGGCCCAGACTCAGCAACGCACCCAGCTTCACAGGCTCCACACCCAGCTCTCCTGGCTCTTCTCATTGTTGATGACTTTCCTTCCCACGGGTTGTTCTGGCCCTGCCCTTTGAAGACCCCAAGCGTGTTGGCAACTCCCTGTCCTGCCCTGCACGAAGCCTTGGCCTTGCAGCATCCCTACCCCAGAGGTGCTGGCTTTATTGACTCCCACCTCCCCAGCCCTGTCCCCAGGAATCATGGGAAGAAGCACAACTTTGCTGGCCTGGAAGGGAGGTGGAGGTCCACTTAGTACCTGGCTGCCCTGGGTGCATCAGTCCTGCCTCCCAACTGCACCCTCTGTAGCTCCCCATAACCCCAGGATCAGAGGTGCTGCCCTCCTTGTCTCCTGGACAAAGCACAAAGGGACGCCTTGCTTGGCCAGAGTCTGCCCTACTGAGGGACTTTTTCTGCCCCAGAAAGTCTCCATCCTGGAATAGACTCTTGGCAATTTCTCCATGGATGGGTGCCCACGGGGATGCCCAGCATCGGCCCTGGGAAAGGAAGTCAGGGTTCATGGACAGTGAGCTGAAGTGGGAGAAAGGTGGTGTTGAAAGGACTGATGCCAATAGCAGGCTCATTCACTGATTCGCTTGTGTGAGAGCGCTGCACACCTCCAGCACTGGGGGCAGCACGGTGGACACGGACCCCCCTCTCCTCTCGTGCAGGGGGTGCAGGGAAGTTTGCTTCTCATGGGTTTGACTGTTTCCAGAAAACCCACCAATCCCCTGCCCTGTATTTTCCAGCCAAGTGAAGGGCTGTGGGAGCATATATTGCACATGCCCAGGCCCCTGGCAACAGGAACGTGGGTTGCAGCGTGTCCCACGGCACGCCTGCCCCTGGGGCTGGTGAGACTTGTGTGGCCCAGGCTTCATGCCTGCCCTGAGACCTGGCAGGTTTGCAGGCCCCCACCCCCACTAACTCCATTGGTTCACTTTGACAACCACACAGCTAGGGCTGATGATGGGAAACGGGGACAGAGGGTCCAGCCGTCCTTCACTCACCCACACCGCACGCCTAACAAAGTGCAAAGAAGGGGTTTAGAGAGCAAACCAAGGCAGGCCCTGCCCCAAGGGCCCCAGGCATGTATAGAGGGCACATGCGTGGTGGCCACTTGGTGTCTCTACCACCCCCTTGCCATACAGCTCGACCCCATGGGGGCTCGGCATACTTGGCTTGGGCGTTTCTTCATGCTTTATTCGGGCTGCCTCAGCACTGAAAGAACAGAGGTGCTGTAGATGTCAGGAGGTCAGAAGGAGAGGGAGTGGGCTGCCCAGAACCATGGCTTTTCACTGGTCAGAAAGACCACCAAAGAACCAAGGCAGCTCTTGTTTTCCCAGCTCCATGAGTGGAGTTTGAGCCAGCTCCTCAGGAACTGCTTCAAAGAAGAAAAAAAAAATCTGCCCCCTTCCCAAGGCCTGCTGCTCCCAGGTTTGGCTGTCCTTTGCTTTTGGGTCCTGCCTGCCCACCTGGTCCTGTCTCTAGTCCTTTGGGCCACAAGAGGGGAGCTGCCCAGGTCCCAGTCCTTCTAAGGCGCTAAATTGAAGACCTTAACAGAGTGACTATTGGTGCCAAAGACCCAGTTCCTGCTGAACTTGGGATAACAGGAGAGATGGTGAGTGGGTGCAGGGCCCAAGTGCCCAGGGTTCTTGACTCAAACTGATGGGATCTGCCCCAGCCTGTCAATCCCTGATGGGTATACATCCCTCTGCTAGGGGCCTGGCACATCTCTTTAGCCCTGGTGGCCATGCTTTCTCACCCAGCCTTGTCCCAGACCTGCATTTCTGTATATATTGCTGTGTATTGTGTGTATGTATTTATTCCTGGACAAGTGTGTTCTTCTGCAGCTCTTGCCTGAGAATGAGGTATAGAATTGGGTGAAGATCAGAATACCAGGGCCGACTAAGGCAGCCAGCCCCTATTCCCTCCCCAACCCCTTGGGAACCTGGCCAGTCCCAAGACCGCCCCGACAATCAGGCAGGCTTCCCCCCGAGTCCTAGGCTTGCCTCGTGGCTGGCACGAGGAGGCCTGGCTCCAGTGGGCACTGCTGGTGGGACCTCCACAACTGCCCCCCAGGCCCTGCCTTGCCCGCACAGCCAGGCTGCAAGGGGCCTGAGCCGTGAGAGGGTAGCTTCCCCCACCCCAAGCACATCAGGCAGAGGGGTAGGGAGAATTTTTTGGTTTTGTTTCTGAAGTGGTGCCTGTACCTCCAGCCTCCAGGGAGCCTTCACTGGCCCCACTTCTCTGCCCCACCCAGGCATCACCATCCCAGCACTTTGCTCCATGTCACCCATAGGTGCCCTTTGCTGAATGTACCTGAGTGTATGTATTTAAAAGGATCACACAGGCATCGGAGAACTTATGGCTTTGTATCCAATAAAAGATGGTGAAATGGGAGTATCTGCCTCAGGGAACTAACTGGTAGGTGGTGGCTGTATTTGTTGGTCTGTGTCGCCAAGCCTTTCTGCAGCTGACGTGTGCTGAGGCAAGAAGGAGGTGACGACCGGGTTGGCATCAATGGGGTGAACGAGGCACCTGAAGACCCGTCTCTGGATTGCAGACAAGGCTGGAGGAAGGCCATGTGGGTTACTGCCCCTGCCACAGCTCATTCCTTTTCAGTGTTTGCAAGTGGACAGAAGGCCTCGGGGTGCCATTCCTGACTCTGTCGTCTTCGAGGGCGACCCGCACGCAAGTACAGCAGGAGCAGCAGGTACTGCCCAGCCCTCCCTGGCCACCCCCCCAGGAGGCTCTGGGCAGCCAACCGGGCTTTGGCCTGGGAGAGACCAAGCTGCTCACCATGGTCAGTTTTCAACTTCCCTATTTTACCAAATAGGGTTGCCCCACCTATTTGATTACTCAGGTCTTGAAATACCAAAAATCAGAAAAACAAACAGGTGTTTAGGTTGAAGCTGTGTGTGGCTCTAGCATCAAACAAGCAGATGAGCACTTATCCCCACAACTCTGAACCACCTGTTCTTATTTTCATTATACATTTAGGACAACTGAGTCTCAGAAAAAATTAGTTTACCCAAGGACCATCAAGTCAGACAGGATGCCACATTCCAAAGTCTGGAACTGTCCACTACCCCATTCCACTTCTGAGTCCGTCTAACTAGGAATGGTTGGACTCCGCAATTGAAAAAAAAAAAATTACTTCCCGATATCAAGCAGCAAAAGCTTCAGTGGCTCAATGTGACTTAAGTGTTTACCTCTAGCTCTCACGATTATCAGTTACATTTAGACCCCGATTTCTAGTCGATCTGTGCTGGCCAATCCAAACTTGCACTGGTCAGAAGGCAGCGACATGAGACCAGGTGGGTGGTCCTTCAGCCACACCCTCAATGGAATTCCAAGTCATTGCTGTTTGAAGGGGATATGGCCTCTCTAAGACATTTCTCCAACAGACTTCAATCTTGGGATCTTGACTGAGAGGGACCAAAAGAGTAAGGAGGTAAAGGGGCAAACAGGTCATGGAACATATTTACTCAAACTCAGAGAAACCTTGGGAGCAGATCCTGACTAGGCCAGGGCTATATTAAGATAAATTCAGAAGAAAAGGAAGGGACTCCGCATCTCCCAGCTGCTTTTGGGACTAAGATACCAGGGAAACTTCGGGACCGCGGCCACACAGGGGTCACTCCCTGCAGGCTGTGACCCACGCTCTGCCTGAACAACTGCTCAAAAGGGAGAAAGACAATTTTTCTACCTTTTGGATGAGTACATACAAACCTAAAATCCTGACCTGTAGTCCAACACATTTATGAGTAAAACTGTCCTCAAGTAATTTGCAAAGTGAATTCCAAGCCTTAAGGTTTATTTAAATAACCCCTAATTAGAACAGAGCGGGCCAATCACTACACCTTCCTTGTAATACCAATTAACCAAGACAAGACAGGAAGAGTAGGGGCACCCTGCAGCCAGCCTACCAGCCACTTGTGTGAGGGGCGGGGGCCCTCTCAATGGAGGCGGCCACGACCTCGGCCCCGGCCAACAGCTGGGGGTGCATCCACTGTCGAGCGAGGGTTCTTGATAGTTTCATCTACAGACACAATAAGGCACGCAGCTTCAGAGGCTGCAGTCAGGGCGTTGATCCGAACCATAGCTGGCTCCCACACGAAGGCCTCAAAGTTGTCAGCAATGTCCTCGTTGTTGATGTCTACTCCGTACCACATGCCCCCCTAAAAGATCAGAAGAGGGGAGGTATCACGGAACTGCTTTCAAATTTCTTCTTGCATACTCTCCCTCCAAAAGACTGGGAGTGTTAGGAATCCTGACTCTCTGAACTTGACGGGCGTTTCCCTGAGGAAGACGGCATCAGCCTATAGCATCAAAACAGGACCCGGGAAGTCCGCCTCCCACCCTTGCTCCTGCCAACAGCCCCTTCGAAGCTCGGATATGCTGATCATACAGAGCTCTGGCACTCTCCCAGCCAAGCTGCTGTCTCGGGGAGGCCTCCCCTCAGTCCCACCTGAGGACCGCATATATCAAACCACGGGTCTCAAGAGGAGCAATCCCTTATCTTACTGTATCATCTACTGTTTCCATTAGTCCCCATTACATGAGGAACTGGGACAGAGAGATAAAGTGATTTGCATAAAGTCCTAACACAAGTCGGAAGCAAGATCACTCGCTGAGCACTGCTGCCGTCAGAGTGCCCAGCACTTAAACAAGTATTTGCCAAATAACAAATGAAGAAATGAAATTCTCAGAAAGGTGACAACTTGGAAGCGGGAGAGCCATGGCTGGACTGGGGTCGGCAGGACTCTGAAGCGCTTCACCAGGGTGTGCCTCAGGCACGAGGCAGTTTCTCTGCTTCCTCCCATGGCACTGGGAGGAGTGATCACACTCTTGCGGGAAGGACTGAAGAAAGCCTAGGACCTCTGGTCCTGGCACTGTGGCTTTGCCTCGGCTCTCAGAGGTGGCACAGTTACTCGGTACTGAGTTTAGTTCCAGCACTGTCACCTGGGCTTAGTGCACAGTGTAAGTAATCACAGCACACACACAGAATCTAGCTCCAGCCACCCAAATCCCTGAACCCCTCAAAAGGCAAGCACCCACCTGGGCATGCCGAGCCCGCAGCTTGTTGAGGATGTTTGTGGCATCAAAGCCGGCATTGTCACACAGCTGGCGCGGGATAATTTCCAAGGCCTTGGCGTACGCTCCAATCAACAGCTGCTGTTTTCCAGGAATGGTCCTTGAGTAATCCCGCAGGTACTTGGAGAGCTCCATCTCAATGGCCCCACCACCAGCCACCACGGAATCGTTCTGCAGGGACCAGACCCGTCTCTCAACACAAGTGGTCCCTGTGGCTCAAGTTCCAGCCACAGAGAAGTTGGTTCTTCAACTCAGCCAATAGGACCCCCAGCCCAGAGAGTGGTTCCCCCGGGAGTCCATAGGTGGCCCTCATCTAGCATTCCCAGCTTCAGTGAACTTTATGGCTTCCGACCGTCTTCAAGCTGGCCTGCAGCTTGAGGACACTGGCACAATCCCTGGGATGGCTGACTACCTCAGCTCCACAGTTTGCTCGTAAGAACCAGTCTTAGCCTTTAAGGCAGTATAACTTATTTTGAGAGACTGAGGTTGTTTCTCTATGACTTGTGAGGCAAATCAGGGCCCAGATGCCACCCAGGGAAGGACTCATCACACTCATCCAGGGTCTCACTAGCCTGGGAAGGAGAATGGGCTATGCAGGCAGGAAGCCACCAGCCCAGTACCTTGATGGCCCTCCTGACAATCATGATGGCGTCGTGCAGGGACCGCTCTGTCTCCTCCATAAACTGCTCAGCGCCACCCCGGAGGATGATGGTGCAAGTCTTAGCCTTGGGGCAGCCAGTGAAGAAATTGTACCTATATCCAGGGTCAAATCACACACTGAAAATCCTGTCTGCTGCCAAGCTGCTGTGTTCTGACCTCACCAAACCCTCCCAGCACTCGGCAGCTGCTCTCCTCTTTCCCACTAAGGTTCCCCAATCCCACCCTTCAAGACATCTTCCTGGCAATGTCTGGGGCTGTACCACTAGGACATAAAAGATTCTGGAGTCAAACTTTAGACCCAATGTGATCTTTCCTCCCAAACTACACTATACCTGAGCGCTTTACGCCGCAAAAAGTAAGACCTCAAATAAGAGTAGCACACGCTGTATTCCACACCCAAAGGATGGCAGGAGGCCACACCCAGGCAAGTCCCGTGAGCTCAGCCAAGATGCAGCCCAGGCCCGCAGCTCACCTCTCTCCTCCAATCTGGGCTTCTTCGAAGACCTGGCAGCGGCCCAGCACATCTGCTGACAGAGCATTCACACTGGTCTGGATGGAGCCTCCACAGGCCTGAGGAGCACAAGAGGGCAAGATGCCCAACAGTGAAGCTTCAGAGCAGGCCAGCAAGCTTCCCGCCACCTAGTCTCAAAGCCAAATCCCATGCTGGACTCTGCCCCAGAGCCCTGTGCACCGGATAACCCACTCTTGCCCCGACCTCCAGAGGACCCTTATTACCCCCTCTGAAACGAAACAGAACTAAGGCACGTAAAGGACAGACAGGCCTCGTTAAAGGGAAACGGGGACCCACTGGTTCGCCCGACACCCCTCCCCCAAACTAGGGTGCTTTAGACTTAAGGCGTCTTTGGTGAGATACTGAAGGACGGAAACCTGGCTGGAAGCATCGATACTTAAGCATATTCAGCTAATCACAGCATTTCTGCTAGGCTCCCTCACAAATCCGATGTCCTGACTTGTGTTGGTTAGACTGACTCTTGTGTCTGAGCACACACGCGCTGGGACTGAGGTGCTCTCAGGCAAACAGTTAAGACAGGCCTGGATTCACACGCCGACCTGACGGCGCACTCCTGTCCACCAGAGGTAAATAAAAACCCCTCCAGGGCCACGAAGGCCAAGCAGCAGCCTGTAAAAGTTGGGTTACCATCATTGTCCTCTTCAGATCCTCCTCCGGCACTCGGCCAGCACAGAACATGTCCCTGTCAGCAAAGTACTGGGTGGCCACATCCCCAATGGGGAGTTTGGACAAGACGACTTTGGCTCCAGAATGATGGATCTTCTCTAACTTGTCATACAGGATGTTCCACTCAGCATCAACAATTGCCTGATAATCCTAGAGAGACAAGGATGAAGATGCTTTGGAGTGGAGGAAGGCTAAAATACATCTCCCATGACAGAAGTGTGCTAATTTACTTGGGAATTAATAGAGATAGAGAGAAGAGCCTCTCCTCAATCCAAATAAAAATGGGCCCTATCAGATGACTTAGGAACCACCTAAAACTTTTCACACACGAAAGCAGAAAGTAACCCCGGACTAGTTGGCATTGCCAACGTGTGAGAACAGTTTAGTCTAGATTAGCCTCCTCTGAGGCACTCACCCACGGAGTTCCCAATGACAAGACTCCTTCCCCAAAGGTCATCCTCTGTTAGGGACACACTTCCCAAGAGTACCTGCTTTTAGCTGGGTGACACCGCTACCTCCAGAGACAGTGTTGGGTTATATCAATGATGGGAGCACACCTCCCCCTGCAGCATGGGACCCAGAATAAAAGGAAAGGAACCACATCTGCCCAAACCAAAAGAATCAAAATACTGAGTTCTCTGTATAGCTAGAGAGCCCCTGCCGGCCTCTTCTCTGGGGCTAGAGGGTAATATTTCAGCAGGTCTGTCCTATTCAGATCTCAAGTACAGGTCACTCAGACAGAGGACAGAGAAAAGGAATGGCCTCAGTACTTAGATATCAATATTTACGGTGACAGGAGGATAAAGGGACCCACAGACGCTTGAAAACCAGAGCCAGACCCAAGACAACCACAAGATCCAAGGCTTTGGCCCAGAAAGTGGTCCATTCCCACGCCACTGCCAGCTGGTAGGGCCTACCTCGACCGTGTGGACTCTGATTTCAGCATTATCTTTCTCAGCTTTCAGTTCAAGCTCAACATTTAAAAGGGCAATCTTTGGATTATGGTACTTTTTGGGCTGCATTTCAAACCCCGCATAAGAGAAAGTCTTCTTGAATGCAACGCCAGCTACCAGCTGGGAGTCCTGTTCAAAAAAAAAACAAAACAAAAAAACATTTCAGTACTGGAATGAAAGGAAATCAAGCTGGTAGTGTGTTGGCCTAATGTACGGCCATTCTTATGAACCTGAAAAAGTTAACTGTCTTTATTTCACTGCTGTAACACTTTCCATTATCATAAAAGCTGGGGAAAATACAAAACATAGTACAGGCTGTCCAACGCCTTCTCCTCAATCCCGAACTCCCAGTCTTCCGCTACTGCTCATACTTCCATATACCCCTTCCTGCCCGCACTGCACATACTACGTACACTCATGTACACACACAGTCATGTTTGCCGTAGCCTAGATGCTTCCTCTTCCCAGGAGATAAAGTCAAAAGATCCCAAGCACAGGAGATTTCCTGCACAGTTCCCAGGCTATCACTGTGGCTTCCCACATCTCGATCCCTCAAAACATGAATTTCTACCTCTTGTTCCATAACAGAGCTTCCTGTGGGTTGGATATAACAGTGAGGCAAAACAGAAAGCATGCTGCACCTGGGACTGACTTCACCACTACAAGGAAACGTAGATTAACATCTCAGATCTCTTTCTTACTGAATGACCAAGTCCTTTCCCACTCCTGAATGTTCTCTGCCAGTGCTAATCTACAGTCCTGACCTATAATACTGCAGCCTATCAGTGAACAGGTTCTTGCATCATTTACATCCACAGCCGCCTTAAGGAGGTGAGGCCTGAGCTGAATCAAGATGACTGAGCAGAAATTAGACAGAAAAAAGGAAAAACGAGGTGTTGCCAAGAGGTGGAGGCAGTGTGGTAGAATCGGGGAATGAAATGGCACTTGCAGTGAGTGGAATATAAAGTAGAAATTAGGGACCAGTATAGGAGAATCTTACAGGCTCTGCTAAGGCCTGGCTCTTATCCTGTAGGCAGTGCACAACCCCAAAAGGCTTTACACACAGGGCTGTAACTTGGGGAACTTCATTCTGCAACAAGACTAGGGGAAGGGTGGCCACTGCCAGGACGCCGGTCTTGGGAATAAGTAAAAGGGACAGATTAAAGAAGTAAACAGTAAACTGGTAGCCAACAATGAGACAATGATTGAAAGGTCGTGAGGAGATGGAAAGGTTTTCAAGGATGACCCCAGATTTCTGGTTCACATGACTGAACAAATGGTGGTGATGGCAACTACCTCAAGGAATACGGAAAATGCTATGGGTTTGGAGGACACACGAATGGGTTCAGCAGCAGTCAGACATAAAAGCAGGGGGCTCAGGGGAGCGGTGAAAGCTGGCTGAAGATACAGATTGGGAAGTTCAGTTAAATTCTGAGAATTACCATCATTCACTGAATCCTGTTTTTTAAAAAAGATTTTATTTGTTTGTTTTTAGAGAGAGGGGAAGGGAGGTAGAAAGACAGGGAGAGAAACATCAGTGTGAGAGAGAAACATTGGCTGCCTCTCGCATGCACTCCGACCAGGGACACCCCCGAGTGGGAACCAAACCCCACTCCGGGGTTTGCGGTATGAGGCCCAACAGACTGGGCCACACCGGCCAGGGCCCTCATTCACTGAACTGTGTGCCAGGTTTCGTTAGTGTTTATATGCACTTAAGGAACATGGGAACGTCTGAGGAAAACACAAATGTGGCTGAAAGCTTGTGGCTTTCTCACAAGGTAAGATTATCAGTTCTGATGCCTAGTTTAGTTTAGCGCCTGCCAATCCAATCTCAAGGGTTTACGGAAGCATGAAGGCTGAGAAGGTAAAACATGGTCTGGCACGGCGGCGGGTAAAGAGGAGGTCAGCAAGCCTCAATGCAGAGAACGGGCTGCAAAATGGGCGCGGAACTGGGGGCCACAGACGGGAATGGCGCAGCTGACTTCCACATTCCTCGGAGCTTTATGACACAGGAAGACCCTCGGCTCACTGACGTGTGCCATGACAGTTAGGAGGAAGAGGGATGGAGTGCCCGTGCGACTTGCACGAGTAAATGTCCAAGAACAAAAAGGGAAGGGCTAGGCCTTAACATGTCAAGCAGGTCTTGCCCCATCTCAACCACTGCAAGCGGGCAGGCCAGACACTGGGAAAGGCCCACAGCAGCATGGGGACACCAGCGGCACAGAACGTTCCCAGACAGACACCACCGTGGTGGAAACGCACGAGCTACAGTTATGCTGTGCAACACGGCAGGCACTGGCCACGTGCTGCTTACTTAAATTCAAGTAAGCGCAAATTAAATTTAGAATTTCAGTGCCTCAGTTGTGCTAACTGCATTTCAAGTGTTTAATAGTCCCACCTGGCCAGTGGTTACCAAAGTAGACAGTGCAGCTACTGAACAGCCTCACCACCAAAGCTTTACAGGGCAGCACTGAGTTAAGAGCCACACGTGCTGATACGGATCAGATTCTAAAATCTGTTGTTAAATGGACAAAAGCAAGTTAACAGAAAACTATGTACTATAAGCAAACATTGTGTTTAAGAAAATAATATTTGCATGTATTTACAGCAGCACAGATTATTCTGGAAGGACACACAATTAGTGATCGAATCTGGGGCAGGAGTGGTGTGGGGACTTACATTTTTTCCTTTAGGTCCTTTAATACATTCTGAACTATGTACCATCTACACAAACTACATGAATAAAAGGGAGAGTGTGGTTGTATCTCTCGGAGAAGAATGGACTAAAAAGTACTGCGCAGATTCATTAACTGAGAGGGTCATAGACAATTTATCAGAGCTGGCCCCACTCCCTCCCACGTCAACTCTGAGATTCTGAAACTCAGCCACTTCAGTCTTCGTTCTGCTAAGAAGTAAATATAGGTCCGCAGAAGTTATGTAACGCATCTGCAGTCACAGCCTGCCGTGGCGCTGTGGGGGATGCCGCCCAGGCCTGACTGCCAGTCCTACACGTGCTCCTCCACCCGGTACAGTTGCTCTCTTCCTATACCAAGCTGTCTGAGGGGGAACGTGAAAGCAGGAGCCCCCTAGGGAGGCCGCAGCAGGGTTACCTCTAGGGCTCCGCCTTGCACCTTCTTGATGCCAATCATTTTAAGTTGCAGCAAATCATCGAGCATCATTACCGCATCCACCACCATCTTAGCGAAGAAGGCTTTCTGCTGGGAGATCAGCTTGGAACTCAGAGCGGTCATGGCACATTTTTCCAGCAGCTTCCTCTGCTCCCTGGGACACAAGGGTGAGACCTGCATCAGACCCTGAAGCCCCTCTTGCCTGATTCTACTGCAATGTGGAGGTAGTTTCCATTCTGGCCTCTGAACTCAACCCTCACCAACTTCTTCTGTATCTTCAGGGCATATTACCAGCGACAGATGGTGACTGCAATCAAGACAGCTTTTAAACTACAGTCCATCAGCCTCTTTTGTGTAGCGTGGGCTGGGGCACAGCCAAGGGTCTAGCGAGAGCCAAACAGCTCGGGCCCATATAGAGATTACAACCTGCTTCTGCATCCAATTTGCCCACAGAAAGTCAAGCTTCTGACAAAGCCCACCACAAACTTACACTTTATCTTCCCTCTTCACAGTCACAGCGATCTCTTTGATCTTGTTAACTGCCTGCCAAGAACAGAAGTTGAGTGAGTCTCATGCCTCAAACTGGAGAAGTGGACCCCAACCTCTTGCTAATCCCTAATTTGTTTACTCCCACATCTTAAGCATTTCTATTCTATAGCTGAAACAACATCTCTAAGTCCTGTAGCTGCCCAGTAAAATGTAAATCTCTAGAATTTAGAAAACTGCCAGTCTGAAATGCAGACTACGCATAGTTCTAAAGAATCATAAGCGCACTTCCAGGATTTAGCTCTGGATATACAGGTAACACACTACAACAAGTGAGTGAAAACAAGCTATGACACTGGATTAAAATAAACCTTCTGGCTTATGGAAAATATCTACAATAACTTCTAGCACTTTATGTATTAATGACATGTTATATAATATGATATACATATATCTTCTTCTATATCTCATTTGAATGTTACCACCCTGAAACAGAGAGAGTAAGGGAAGAAAGGCAGGCCTAGAGGGACTGACTTGGAACAGGATGAAGGTCAAAGGTCAGTAAAAGCCCTGTCTCAAGATGTATTGTGTAGTACTTGATAAAAACAAAAACAGGTCTCACTTACCGAGAGCCTGTGATATATCTACATGGCAGACGATCAAATATCAAACCAAATAGCTACTGAATTGTAGAACTGAGGCACCAAGGGAGTGGAATTCAGAAAATGTCCAAGGACCTCTTCCCAGTCCCTCTACACCCCAGTCATGGCATTAACCCACGAGAAATAGGAAGGTGCCCAGGCGCAAGGCCCAGTCGGCCAGTCCTCACATACCAACTGGGTGGCAGTGCGGAAAGCTCGGATGATGATTTGTGGGTGCAAACCTTCCTCCACATAGGGTTTCACTTGCTTCAAAAACTCTGCGGCCAGCAGGGTCACTGAGGTGGTGCCATCACCGACCTGGAAGAGGAAGACAGGGCATTCATGTTTTTTCATGTTTACGGATAAATCCCCGAAACTCCATTTCCAGGCAAGCTACTCATTTAAACTGGGCACTGTTTAAGCGCGTGTAAAGCTTTAATATGGAAGCACATGTATTGCAAGAGGCAGAAGGAAGGTGATGGTAGTTAGGTATCCATACCATCAAATGGTCCTGAGCTACAAAATTAATTCCCCAGCCAGGCCCATTCCCCAAATGTTAAATGTTCATTTAACATCTGCTAAAATGTTAATTTTTTTATGTTTATTTACTACCACTCCAAAGAGGACCGATTTGGACAATTAAATTTCCTTGGGATATGAACTCATACATGCAAATGATCTGAGAACTTACTTACTACATACAAGGCACTATAATGAATAAGACAGTCCCAGGCACGCTTATAAATACAACACTTACATGTCACAAATACCCATGGTAGCAGAGATATAATATAAATATTCTTTAAGGAGTACAAAGTACTACAGGAGTTTACAAAAAAATTTCTTCTTCTTTGAAGACTTTATTTACTTTTAGAGAAGAGAAGGGACAGAGAAAGAGAGAGAAGCATCAATGTGATGCCCCCAACTAGGGACCTGGCTGGCAACCCAGGCGTGTGCCCTGACTGGGAAATGAACCAGCAACCTTTCGGTTGGCAGGCCAGTGCTCAATCCACTAAGCCACACCAGCCAAGGCCAAAAAAAAAATATTTTCAAGCCAAATTCCTTTAAAACAAATCTCCCAGGACCAGCCAAAGCTCTTTATATGTTAAACACTATTCGGAATAAGCAGATTACTAGTCTGCCAATCCTTCTTACGTGTTCATTTTCTACAACGACATCTAGACCCAATTTTTAAAGGGGGAGAAAAAGAATAAGAGCTCATGAGAAAACTGACTAACCTCTGATTTGGAAAAATTTTATTTGCAACTTACTAACAAGGTCTGTCCAAAAAGTCTCCAGCGTTGTAAAATGAGAAAGACATTTACTGAAGATACAAGATACAAGAAACATTATACACAGGACAATGACGCCTCAGTTCCCTTCAAAGTAGGCACCTTGGGACCTCACAGTTTTCTCAGCGTCTCTTCCACTGTTCAAAACACTGCAAAATCCTTTGTTGGAATCGCCATCAGCTGCCCCATCATATTTTCCTGAATTTTATCAACGATCTGAATTCTCTTCTGTTTCAAAGGTGATACTTGTAGTTCTGGGAAAGGTCAGAAGTCACAGGGTGCCAAATCTGGGCCGTAGGGACGCTGAGTCACCTGGGTGATTTGATTGTTTCACCAAAAACTCTGCATGAGACGTGATGCATGAGCAGGCACCTTGTCATGATGAAGCTGCCAATCACAAGATGCCCATAGCTGGGGCCCTTTTCATCATATTGCATCTCTCAACTGATGAGAAACTTTGAGGTAGTACTCCTTATTAATCATTGGGCCTGGAGGGGTGGACTCATGGTGGATAATACCTTCCCAATTAAAAAAACAGAGTTAACAGTCTTGAAGTTGCTGTGACTTTCCTGTGCCTTTTTTGGGCGTGGATAACCAGGAGACTTCCACTGGGACAACTGGGCCTTCATTTACAGATCATGGCCTTAGACTCACAGTTCATCTCCAGTTATGACCTTCTTGAGGAAATCTGGTTCTTTGGTAGAGGTCTGAAATCAAGTCATTAGTAACCGCAGCACGATGTTCCTTCTGCTATGTAGCAGAGCCACGGAACGAATCTTGCCACGACACGTTTCATGTCAAGATCTTGTGTCAAAATCTCAGACACAGTAGTTTCTGGAGTCCCCAGATCAGCTTCTAGTTCTCGCACTGTCAGCTGCCAATCTTTGTTGATTGCAGCCCATACACATTCAACATTCTCAGGTGTTCTGGTTGTTGCAGCCCTTCTGGAACACGGATCACTTTCAACAGATTCTCCACCACCTTTGAAGCATTTGTGCCACACTTTTATTTGCGTTGCACTCATTGCATTGTCCCCAAAAGCCTTCTGAACCATCCAACTAGTTTCTGCAGAGGAAGTTCAAGCTTAATGCAAAATTGGATGCAGATTCGTTGCTCTACTTGCTCAGTCATTTTGAATGTGACGGCTACACAGTACACATGCTCACTCAACGGCATATACGGCCCCCACTGACCGGTACAGTGAAGTTGTCACTGTCGACACATGTGCATTCCAGTTCTCTCTCCTTGGGGGCCAGGTTACATGGATGTCAGGCAAAATGTTCTCATTACGTTAACAATGGCTAGACTTTTTCAGGATAGACCTCATATATCCATTGTGTAATGTAAAGAATTCTCAATGGGGAAAAAGGATTACTGTGGCAAAGGGTGTAAGTTGCCAAACTCCTAACCAGAAGATATTATTCACTTGTTGAAGACATTAACAATTCAAATCCAGGCTCTTCTCACTTTAATTTTAGAAAAGTCATACTGTTTTATAGGCTACTAGATCGTAATAAGCCTTTTCACATAACTTTAGGACATATCTGCAATACTCTAAAATATAAACATGTCTCTCAACACTTATCAAGACTCCAATATCAGAAATGGTTTCTGTTAAAATGTTAATTTTTTACGTTTATTTTACTACCACTAAAAAAAAGGAGAAACCAGAAAATGTAGGGTTTCTAGCCGCGCCCCCCCCTTTTTTTTGACATTTAAGTTTATTTTGAAGGTAATTTTAAAAACAAAGTTAAAAGTTAAAGAAAGCCTTGACTGGTGGAGCTCACTGGGTTGGGCATCGTCCCATAAACAGAAAGGTCATCAGTTCAATTCCAGTCAGGGTACACGACTGGGCTGCAGACCAGGTCCCCCACTGGGGGCGCGTTTCTCTCACACATCAACGTTTTTCTCCCTCTTTTCCCCTCTCTCTAAAAATAATAAAATCTTTTTTAAAAATTTAAAAACAAAGTTGAAGATAATCTTGAGGAAAAAAGCTGTACATAATACACTCATTAAATAAGCACTGCGATTAAATCAAAATAAGGAAAATGTTTTCTTCTGCAACTCCAGTAACAAGTTGTTGTCCTGGAGGTTCTTACACTTCCAAAAGGGGAGAAAATCATGGCAATTTAAAGTTGTCTCTTAATCATGTAAATCTAGAGTAGGAACCAAAATTTTCTGTTCTTCAGAATAAGTTATTTTCAATCTTCAAACAGTGCCTTGTTTTTTAAAGATATGCTAGAAATTCAGTGGGATTTGGTGGTCTTTCCTTTGCAAGCACAGCCAAGTCCCTGTAATAAGATAGGCATTGTCTGAACCAGGTAGGCACAAGTTGGCAAAGACTGGAGATCCACTTTCTGTTCTGATTAATTTTCTCCATTATCCACTTTCTGGTTTGATTAATTTTCTCCATTATTCTCTTCATTTTCTATTATCCTCTTGACATTATCTGTTAAGAACACACTCAAGAGTGAGGATTTCCTGCAACCTGCATCTGTCCCTCCAGCATCTGCTCTGGCTCCACGGTGAAGTCACAGTGTCTGGATACCAGTCCATGCCAGAACCGTCCATTCCTAAGAGCCCTGCAGCGTGCAACCAACTCCCAGCACGAACCAACTCCGCCATATGTGACCCCAGTTGCATCTTCTAAGCTTAAACTATTTCCCCAGCAACTCATGTGAATGACAACACACGGTCCTAAGACCTCAGCTACGAGCAGTGGACTGACACAAATTTTAAAAGATTAATTCCTTCTAAAAATTTTTACAAGCATGTATTATGTTTGAAATTATAATTTTAAATATAAAAATGAAAAGCTTTTAGACAGTCGAGAGTGAAAGAGCACGCAGGCATGTGTTTCAACCTCCATTAAACATATCCGCTTGATTTCTTACCTCAGCGTCTTGGGATTTGGCAATGTCCACTAAAGTCTTTGCTGCAGGATGGACAACATCAAGGAGTTTCAGAATTGTGGCCCCATCATTAGAAATTGTGGCTTTTCCTTAAATGGAGCAAACACAAAATAAAGGTTTAAAGACCGCTTCTTAAATTCTGTCTTCTGGTTGGACTGGGTGTCCATGCACCCTTTACTGGGATGGGGCAGAGGGGATCATGGCGGGAATAAACTGATGTTTTTATAGAGTTCTGTTTACAAAGGGTCACCTAAAACCATAAGCTTCCAAAGAGTATGAGCTCCTACTTTCCTTTGAGCAGCACTTAGCACGCCTCAACTGCATGAAGATAATACTTTTAAAGAGAGAATGAGTAATCATTTAGATATTCTTAACATAGTTAATACCCTAGTATCTCACATGTCAAATAATACTAAAACTTAAGAAGGAACTTGGTTCTTTGTCTTGACAAGGTGCAATAGCAGTGACCATAGGCAACGCCAGATGGTTCTATTTTACGTTTCTAGGCTCTATCTCTCTACAATTTGACAGCCTCCTGAGCCCAACTTCTCCTCTGTATTCCCACGGGGCTCAGCACCCAAGACCAAGCGTGAAACGGAGCCACTTCAGTGAGAAATCCCTCAAAGCTCTGAAAAGCAGTGAGTTTTCTGATGTGAACCTCTGCTGGCCCATACTCCCCCAGGAGCTTCCTGTCCTGCACACTGGCCTGAGGCACCCTGCAGACTTACCTCGGCCATCCACAATGAGCTTGTCCATGCCACGGGGGCCCAGGGTGGTTCTTACAGCCTCAGCAATCACCTGGCAGGCACTGATGTTACTTACAAGCTGGGGGATGCCTTGGGAACTATCAGTCCCTTCTTTCAACAGGATGACTGGTGTGGGCTAGGAAAGAGAAAGCAATTGACTGCTTTTAAAAATCATGAGACTCAAGGAAAAAGGGTGAGGAAAAATGCTCCCACCTCCAAGGTAAGAAATACCTGGAGTTCTTTTTAGATCACATGCCCCCACTGTCCACCACTTCCAATCCTTAAACAACCCCCATCTCCAGAGACATGGCCAAGACCACAGCATACATGCTAGGTATGCTAGAAAATGGTTTGAGAAACAATGATTTTTGTTTAAAAGAACAAATCCAACAGTAATGTGTTCTCTGGTGCCCGGCTGAATGAACATAGCCTTTTCAACTTCTGACCCCATTCTGTGTTGAAGAATTAGGTCACGGCACAGGAAGCAGCAGCAGGCCATGCTCAGCTTCACCCTCCAGCAAAACATCCACTTATCTGCATTACAGCTTAATCCTAGAGAAGGAGATGGGGCACTGATGCAAAACCTGGGTGTCAATAGCTTCAGGCGCCGTCCTGGAGATTCCTAGGCAGACGGCTTTACCAGTGATGTTTAGCTGGAGTGTAGGGAAGCAGTCAGGCAGAGAAGCAAACAGCACCTGTGTTCGGCCTCACAAAATGACAAGTCTAATTCACACAGCGGTATTTCCACTTCTTATACTGGCTCCATAAAGATTCCTGTGACTCATCTCCAATCAGGTACCCCAAAGAAGTTTTTCTCTTCCTACTTTGCAATGGCCTCTAAAACAGCCATTATCCCTACAGAGGTTTAATTTGCAGACTTGCTTTAGAAACTTGGGAAGACAGGGATACTTGTTTAAAGGGCCTGCTTAAATACCTTTGCCCTATGACCATTAGCACAGACAGTAATTCCTAAGCATAACCAACCAGAGTTCTTTGTCCCTACATCCAAGCTTGTACCTGCAGAGATGAGCTCCTGAACCAGACTCTTCCCAGCGACTGTGACTAATTGTGTGTTTGTATGAAACAATATATAGGGTACATACTGTTTCAAAACTTTTGTTATATGTGTGCTATTAGGCTATGATTTAAAATGTATAGCACCTGTCCATGTCCACCCCTAGGGGTAACTTCAGGTGTCTGAGCAGGAAGGCACAGGGAAGCACAGGGCTGTCTCACTCTGTAACAATAAGGAGTCGAGAATTCACACCCCGCAAAGTCTAGTAACCCATGAGAATGACACCGTCATATTAACTGGACAATTCCTGAAGAAGTTCAATTTTCTTAGCCAGTGAGGCTGGAGGATAGTGAGTAAGCAGAAGGTTGGAATAAGGCTGAGGCATGCAGGAAACAGACCACATACTCACTTGCAGACTGTGTTAAAGAGTTTGCATTTTACTCCTACAAAGGGAAGACCTGGAAAGACTTGCAGGAGAATGGCATAATCTGACTTACATTTAAAAAGAAAAAAACTTCTCTAGAGCCCTGGCTGCTGTGGCTCAGTTGGTTGGAGCATCGTCCCATAACCGAAAGGTTGCAGGTTCAATTCCCGGTCAACGCACATACCTAGGTTTCAGGCTCAATCCCGGTCTAAGAACATATGACCCGCACATGTGGGAGACAACCAATCAATGCTTATCTCTCGCGTCAATGTTCCTCTCTCTCCACTACTCCCTTTCTCTCTAAAAACAATGAAAATATGTCCCCAGGTGAGGAAAAAACTAAATTAAAATTAAAATTTAAAAAATCACTAGAAACTAGTTAAGAGGCAAAATATAATGTATAAATGCATTAAAAAGAGGCTAAAAAATGCCCAACCAATTCTAATCAGTGTTAATAGAGGGATCTGATACTTTTGAGTTGTGTATTTGCTGTTTTGTTTCAACTTTTTCCTAATGAGCATATCACACATTACTTTTTTTCCCACCTTTAAAAAAAAAATGCTATTAGATAATCCCCTAAATCTGGTACCAGGCATGGACTGGTGAGGGGGAAATGCCTTCCCTTTTCATAGCAGTGTTCCAAGTCTCGAGGTCAGAAATGGCTTCTCCATACTCTAGACGCTCAGTTGGGCCCCCTGCAACTTCTTTAAGGAAAGTCATGTCTCCTGAAAGGCGCCACCTTCTCCTGGTCCCAGCTAAATCATTCCTCATGGCTGCCTCACGTCTTCTCTGGTTTACCTCTGCCCCAGATGAAGACTTGAGTTTAAATCGAAAACCAGCTTGACTCTCAAATCCCATCCTACTGCCTTGAAGAGATTCTTCTATCCCTCCAACAGGCTTATCCAAGACTTTGTGGACCTTTTCTCAGCACCTCCAAATTATACCCCCAGCTACAAGAGCCACCTGCCACTTCTACCAATATTACTTTCTTACCACCAGGTCAGCAATTCTTCACAGCCCCAGTTCTTCCAGGAAGGTTCCTCAACAGCAGCTAACGGGGCCATCATGAACATGGGAGCCTGTAACTCTACACTTCATCTTCTGCACAACTTTTATACTGCCATCCGTCCACCTTTCTCTCCCTCCCCCGCTCCTTCCTTCCTATTAGCCAAGTAAGCAACTTTATTCTCTTTTTTTTTTTTTGAGAGGGGAACAGAGGGAGAAAGAGAGGGAAACATCAATGTGTGGTTGCCTCTCACACGCCCCCTACTGGGGACCTGGCCTGCAACCCAGGCATGTGCCCTGACTGGGAATTGAACAGGCGATCCTTTGGTTTGCAGGTTGGCACTCAATCCAGAGTCATACCAGGCAGGGTGGCACCTTTATTCATATCACCATTGATAACATTTAAATTCAACTACATGATAAAGCAATTCTACACAATCATGTATTTTATTGAAATTTCCTGTTGCAGGAAGATCCCTTCCTGACTTTTCTTCACAAACTTTCAGCACCCATAACACATTTCTTGTCCAATGCAGTGATGTTTCACTCGGCCCTGTAGGTTAGGAGAAAGTCATCAGGAAGAAGTTTCAATCACCTCATTGTGATTTTCTGCAATTTTCATTCTTTTGCAGCTGGTAATCTTCAGGTGGAGACCACACTCTTGGGAAAGCCTCTGTTTCTTATGTGTACTCGTCTAGATGTTCGGGTAGTTTTTGTGGCTGTGGAGGCGCTCACGCCAAATTCTTCAGTATATCTTCTGGCGCATCTTCTTCGGGGAAAAGATGCAACCTCTGCATCATAGTTCTTCTGTGAAGGCTTTTGGTGGTATATGCCATAAACAGCTAGTTTTTACAATTCCCACTGGATCCTGCTGGTGAAGTGAGCAGCCGTTACTTGTTTAAATCCACCTGGGTAACCAGTACGTGAACAGTGTACCTTTTGTTCCTATTTGTTTCCAGAAAACACAATGTGCCTTGTGTTCCTTATAAGATGATCACTACAGTCACCGTTGATGATACACAGGTCTATGCAATCCTTGAAGTTTAATTAATGCCAGAGTGGCAATTTTGCCATCACGCTGCACCTTCCCATCTACAAGATACTAAACTCAAGCAAAAGTGGCCCACTGCTGGGACACCCTAGAGAAACTGACACGTTTTCTCACTAGCAGGACCGTCCTCCTTTCTCCAGTGTTCAAGGCCAGTCTGCAGCATCGCTGGCCTTCTGCTATCTTTTATTAAAGTATGAGCTTCACAAAGGTAAGGAATATAATAATCTCAATTTGTAGAGTGCCTAGATTTGGACACACATGAAGCAATATTCAACAGCTTTTGGTGCTGAAAATTCAATTGTTAAATATAGATAGTAGAAAGTACCTGACATAAGCAACGAAGAAAGACAGCACTGGCTTCTTGACTTAATTTTTGGAAAAGCATTGGCGGTATGACGACACTAGATTCACTGTGAATTCTTAAGTATAAAGCAAGAAGGAATGGGAAGCAGCTGACTATATTGTCCCCAAGTTCCCTATGCTTTGTAGGCCCTAGAGAAATGGCAGGCTGGGTACAGATCCTATGAGGAAGGAAAGGTAGCAGACAGAGCTAGGCTGAGCCAAGCCAGGTCAAATCAGTTCCCCAGGGGCAGACGCTGCTATGAAAAGCCCAGCTTCTGCCCCCAAGTCACTTTTGAATCTCATTCATTTTACTCAAGTAGAGAAACAATTGCAGAATCCAGTAATCTGCCAAGGGCATAATGGAAGGTTTGAGAATTTCAGCTTAATCCTCCTGTTCATCCTCCTTAAAAACATGATGTTCTACAAAACCGTAACAGGTACTTATATTCCAAGGCTTATAGCACTCAATACCAAAGGCAAGTACATTCTGTACAAGCTGTACCAAAGTCACAGGGCTGAGGTTTCAGGGCATCCTTTTACCTCTCTTACAATCACAGAAGGTTTCTAGAATACCGAGGACTAATCCGGTAGCAGCAGTGAGGAGTGCTGGTGTTAGAGGTTCACATTCACAGAAACAGCCAACACAGCAAAGAAACACAGCAGAGGTCAGTTCAGGAAAAAGTCAAGGATGCTGGTCTACAGCCCCTGGTGAGTGGTTTTATCACTAGACAGAACCTTGGTTTTGATTCCTAGTTCTGTGAATGCCAACCAAAAATTTTATGGCTGCCTTGGCAGGAGGATGGATTACAGGGAGGAAAGGGAGCAAGTAACAACCTAGCAGAATAGTTAACATTTGCTGAGTGCTTACTACATGCCGGACACTTTGTATGTATTAGTTAATTTAATCCCCCCTAACAGATTGAGGGCCAGAAATGTAATAACATGCTCAAAGTTGCCCTGGCCAGTGTGGCACAGTTGGTTGGAGCATACACGAAAAGGTTGTGGGTTCAATTCCTGGTCAGGGCACACGCCTAGGTTGTGGGTTTGATCCCTGGCTGGGGAGCCTACGAGAGGCAACCAGCTGATGTTTCTCTCTTGCTTTCTGTCCCTCTCTCTCTAAAAGCGATGGGAAAAAAAGTCCTCAGGTGAGGATTAAAAAAAAAAAAGATTAATAATAATTTTGTTTAAAAAATGCTCAAAGTCACACACCATGTAAGTGGCAGAGGTGAGTTACAAACCTAGGCATTCAGCATGGCTCCAGAGCCCTTCTCTCAGCTGCCCTACTATGTTGCCGCTGCAGAAGAGTTCAGGAACAGGCAGTGCCAAACACAGACTGAAATGGCAGTACTGCAGGCACACGGGGAGAGGGTGTACAGATTAATGCCATATTCCTTCCATCTTGGGTACAACTGGATTCATAGCGCATTTGGTGGCACAGGGCACACGTATGACATCTTCCAGAGCAAGGAGAAGGTTCAGGAAGCAGGAAAAAAAACAGAGAACTGATTCAAACTGACAGGCCAAAATGAATGAGTGAACTGCCAGTGCACAGAAAGCAGTATCTCAGAGTTTTGCCTCAAACACCTCCTGAGTAACAGGTGGGTAATGGAAATATCAGGAGAAACACTTTGTAGAGTGTATGACTGTCTAAACCCTATGCTGTACACCTGACACTAATACAAAATATTGAATGTAAACTGTACTTGAAAAATACAATTAAGAAAGAAAATCCACCAAAACAAAACAAAACCAAAACCAAAAAACCACCGTCTTAAAAGCTGGCCCTGTTCAACAGCAATTCAAGAGACACCAGCAAGGCTTATGACCTATGTAAGGTACCTGCAGCTCTGAGATGCAGGAAAGATCCCTTGTGTGGAAGGGGGGAGGGCTACAGGGAACCTCTGGTATTCACCAACCACCACCGCCCCCCCCACCAATCTAAGAAAATAAGACCCGGAGTTAGGTGGCCAACTAAAACAGTCTGGTATAATGTCGAATGTGAAGGGGCAGACAGGGTTGGGGTTGGAGCCTGGGCCTTCTCACATCTGATGCTGTATCGCCATATGCCCCGCCCATTCTCCTGGATGAGGAGTGCACCCCAACAACCAGCCGGGCATGGTACACTCAATAGGCACTAAACATGTGTTTACTTAATGACTGAACAAGTGAATGAATGAATGAAAGTATGGGCACCTATGCTTGTTTTCCTTTATGCAGCAACAGGCGGATGGGGTATCCAAGAGACCGCAGTCGAGACCTTGCGCTCTACCCATTCTAGGAAACACACTTCTTTACATCCGCATTTCCCAGGGCAGCCAGGGCTTCCAAGTCTGGCCACCGATTGCTTATGCATGCTAAATCCGCACTAGTTTTAACATAGGTCACGATTGTGGGGGGCTCCAAAAACTGGATCCCTGGTGCGGGTCTGCTGCTCCGTAGTCCCCAGCCGGCCCGAACAGAGCATCCCCAAAAGTCCAACATAGCCCTCGCCAAGTGCCCCTGCTCCGTGCCCGGGCAGAGCCAGGCCATGGCGGGCCGGAGCCGCCGATAGATAGGGAATCGGAGCGAGGACAGAATCAGTAGGCAGAGAAGGGCCCTACAGGACGAGTTCCCGCCCGTTGGCGCCAGCCACAGGCCAGATACCAGCACACGACTGCGGATGGTGAAGGATGCGCGAGACGCCACTCACCATCATCTTGGAAGCTTATTCTCTGGCCCGCTACTCCTTTTCTTAGCTCCACGTCCGGGCCGCCCAGCAATCCCCACAATGCCCCGCGCCAGAGAAATCCTCAGAAGGTTCGAACGGCGTTGGGCCGGGAAAGGAAGGGGGAGGGCCACTTCCGCCACTCTCTGGTTTGCTACCAGAGAGTCGGTGTTGGTAGAAGGGCCAGAGGCGGAGCCTCGGAGGGCGCTTTGCAGAGAAGTGTTGGTTATCGAAGATTCGTCAAATTTTGGTCGTGCTTTTTTTTTTTTTTTTTTTTTTTTTTTCCCTCTCCGAGTATGAAGGATCCTTGCTCGGCCCGCGACACATCCTCCCTCTCCATGCCCCCGGACGCCAGACCAAGAAATGAAATAAATACAAACATTCATTGAACATTGGCTGGGGCAAGCTTATGCTAAGTAAGCGCTTAACGTAAGTGATCTTATTTAACGCTCACAACTCTATTCCCTTGGAACTATCATGTCCATTTCACAGAAGAGGAAACTGAGGCTGAGAGCTTAGGAAAGGTGGCCAAAGTCACAGTTGCACAGTAAGCCGTAGAGAAGCTGGCGTGGGCACCTGGTCCCAAAGCCCGCTTTCTGGCTCTGCACTGGCCAGAGCTCCTCGAGCGTGGGGTGCATCTGACCGCGTCTCCAGCGCCTACCCTGGGACCGCGCAAGCGCTGGTGGGACTGGTGGGAAGAGCAGAGACGGATCGCCGGAGATCACCTGGGCGCTAAACAAATACTTCTGCAAGGTGGGGTCGGAGAGGAGAAAAACCTAGCTGGGAGAAGGCAAAATCATTATCGTGCGAGGCAGCCTGGGGGAGAATTCCGCCGAGACCGTAAGAATTGAAGACCAGGACTATCGTCGGCTAAAGCGAATGCTCCCAAGAGCCCCCCTCCAGTTCTCTGTCATCTCCTGCTAGCCTACACACAATCCGCAAGGTTCTCCCGAGTCCAATCCAAACTGGGAAATGCTGGGGCGGAGCTGGGGTGGGGTCTGGCTTTTGCTGTTAAGAGTTTAGACCAATCAGCCCTTGGCCCCACTTCTACTGACCAATAGAGAGTGGACTAAGGCGCAAAGACTGAAAGTGTGGCTACATGAGCAGGCGTCATAGCCAATCAGCCGTGTGCCTCGTTCTCGTCCACCAACCAGCGGCGGGACCGGATCTGGGGGCGGGAGGCAGGAGCAGCTGTCAGGCTGAAGTCCCGCGAGCAACGAGCAGCGGGGCGGCTGTACGAAGCGTGGCGCCCGGTCGGGCCCTGGAGATGGTCCTCGGCGCTGTGGGCTGGTGTTGTCTCGTGCTCTGGCTTCCCGCGTGCATCGCGGCCCATGGTGAGCGGCAACGGGCGGGGCTGTGCTGCGGGGCGGGCTGTCCAACTCGTGCGCGGCTTGGGCCGGGGGCCACAGGTCACCTTGGGGACCCGGCGAGTTCGGGCGGCTGGAGTGGGTGGGTGATGGTCCTCAAGAACTTGAGCTGGGCGCGGCCTGAGGCTGGGCTCTGAGCCTCACATCCCTACATCAAAGCAAGACTCTCCCTTACCTCTACTAATGCTGACCCATGTGGCTGAGGGAGCGACCAAGAGAAGGAACAAGGGACAAGTAGAGATCCTATATGCTGGTTCCCGTATATGTTCCCGTATATGTATGTGTGTTCCTGTATATGTATGTGAGCGCTAATATACATATACGGGAACACACTCCTACACGTGTGCCCACACGCAAGCACAGACGTACACAGACAACCTGCTTGCATCTACAAGAGCACAGAAACATATACAGCCATACACATAGGTATACCACGCTTAATTTACACAGATAGGCAGATATAAAGGCCAGGCAAAGATGTGTGGGGGAGATGTGGGGGTGAGTTTAGTGCCAATTCCGGAAGGCTTCCTGGGAGTATATCTGTATCTGATGACAAGTCCTCACCACCAGGATAAAAAGATGCATAGCCCAGTGCCAAGGCAGAGGAGCTCTACCTGGTGGCTATGATTTGGACAGTAGACAAGGACAAATAAAGCCATAATCAGTCCCAGCCCTGGCACACAGTAGTGGCTTGGTAGTGCACCTGTGGCAGCAGCTCTCACCCTTCCACATTCCTCAGTCCTTCTTGGCTAAGGAAATCAGAGACTCAGGTCTAGGTGAAATTACACTTTGGTGCTGAAGAAAAGTTCCCACACCCCAGGAAAATCTGGTTCTGGCAATTCTCTTTCAGTGCAGTGGAGCTGGAAATCATTCATTCATTCATTCATTCATTCATTCATTCAACAATGCTTACTGTGCACCATACCCTATACACTAGGCTAAGTACTGTGGATAAAGTATTGAATGAAGCTACAAATTTTTGGTCCTTGTTCTATTGGAGAGACAGACATTAAACAAACAAACAAAAAACTATGAGCATTCTATAATTACAAGTTATATTGAAAGTATCAATGGAGAAAAAGTACATTTTGAATGGACATAAAAGGGCAGTCATAGGGCAGGTTTCTCTGAGAAAGTGACTTTAAGCTATGACCTTACAGATTAGTAGGAGTGACCCAGGTAAATAGGTAGAGGTGGGGTGAAGGGAGGGTAGGGAGCCTCCCAGAGAGAGAGAACAGCTTTCAAGAAGACTCAGAGACATGAAGAAACTGAAGAGTCCAGGGCAGCTTGAAGAGTAAGAAGATAAGTTTGGATTAGTAGCCAAACGCCAGATGGAGCAGGGCCTTGCAGGTCATAGTTAAGAGTTTAGATTTTAAGTGCAAAGGGAAGCTGTTGATAGGTATTGAAGCCATGGTCATATTTGCTAAGTTGCTTTAAGAAGGTCCTTGGCTGTTGTTTGGTGAATGGACCTTAGAGAGCAAGAATGGAGGAAGATAGACCAGCCAGGACAAGAAATGATAGTGGTGGACTAGAAGAACGGTGGTGGGATCAGAGAGTTAAATTATTATTATTATTATTATTATTATTATTATTAAAGGTTTATTTTATTCTCGTTTTAGAAAGAGGAAAGGGCGAGAAATATCGATGTGAGAAGCACCTATTGGTTGCCTCCTACATGCACCCCAAACGGGGATTGAGCCCACAACCTGGGCATGTACCCTGACTGGGAATAGAACTAGTGACCTTTCAGTTACAGGATGACGCTTCAACCAACCGAGCCACACTGGCCAGGGCAAGAGTCAACTTTTAAGTTTAATGAGGATTGTTTTGTACCTAGACTATGACATCCTCCACCTTGAAACTTTCAGGTGCACTTGAGAGCAAAGATAGATTAACCCTCAAAGAGGTAACACAAGAGCTAGAATGGATTAACCCTCAGAGAGGTAACAGTAGAGCTCTCAGTCTTCCTGGCTCACTTTTGTAACTAGCAGCAGCTATAAATCTCAAGGATTATTAACTGTGTGTCTACTCTATCCTCCCCAGGCCAAGGACCATCTATCTCACCCACCTGAAGGACCCACTTGGCTGAAGCTGGGTCCCTAAACCCAGAGTATAGGCAGCTTAGCTGAAGACTAAAGGGCCTATGGAGGCTTCTCACCTGTATTCTTTATTTTTCAGGCTTACGCATCCATGATTATTTGTACTTCCAAGTGCTGAGTCCTGGAGACATTCGATACATTTTCACAGCTACACCTGCCAAGGACTTTGGTGGTATCTTTGTAAGTTCAGGGAGGGCCCCTCCTCTCTGATCCTGTCGCCATCTTCTCCCCAATAAACTGAGATGACTCCTCTCATCCCTTCAACCAATACCTGAGTGCTGGGACAGAGAAGGGAGCAGAATCCAGTTGCACTCTCCTGGGGCTGCAGTGCAGGAAGGGCTTCCAGCTACTTCCCTGGGCATAATACAGACCTGGGCACCACGGAGGTACCAGCCGTCTTAGGAAACGTGAAATAGCGAAAAACCAAGGGCCCTGCGAGTCCCACCTCTGAATTATGTGCCTTAAGACAAGTTACTTCCTCTCTCTGGGTCCATATCAACTCCCCTGCCTATCTCCTGGAAAAGGGTACAGCTAGATAAGCTTTTGTGAGAATGAAGCGCTCAGCACACGGAAACCTCTCCATACCTTTCCTTCGTATCTTGTGAGTTGGTAGAATGGGACATCAACCTGGTCTTAAGGCAGGTGCACCTCGTCACATTCTGATCTAAATGTCTTTCAGCACACAAGGTATGAGCAGATTCACCTTGTCCCCGCGGAACCTTCAGAAGCCTGTGGAGAACTCAGCAACGGTTTCTTCATCCAAGACCAGATTGCTCTGGTGGAGAGAGGGTGAGAAGTGGACAGGCACTGGCAGGGGAGGGCAGGAATATGGTAGATCCTAAAGATCAATGATGGTGGTGGTCCTTTGCAATACTTTTTAAGTAATTCATCATTCTAAGAGTGTTTTATGATTATCCATGCCTTTTGGCCATTTATGAGCCTTTATTAAAAATTACCCATGGTCCTTCTTTCATCCCTCTAGGGTGAGAGGTAGCTAGAACCCTGCCTTTCCTTTTATCTCATCATCTCTTCTAGGGGCTGCTCCTTCCTCTCCAAGACCCGGGTGGTACAGGAACATGGTGGGCGGGCAGTGATCATCTCTGACAACGCAGTTGACAATGACAGCTTCTACGTGGAGATGATCCAGGACAGTACCCAGCGCACGGCTGACATACCTGCCCTCTTCCTGCTTGGCCGAGATGGGTGAGGGCTCCTTGTCTCTGGCTGTGTCAGCACTAGGCTGGGTGCCATGACTTGGGGGGGTCAAGGGCAATCACCTGTCCCTTCCCACAAGCCTCACCTTGGGGTGCCCCAGTTGGAGGGCCAAAACCCGTTGGGCTCTGGAATTCCCAGAGTGAGTGTGGGGCATGATGGTATGCTGAGAAAGTGATCGTCGCCACCTCTCTTCATGCCCTCCCAGCTACATGATCCGCCGCTCCCTGGAACAGCATGGACTGCCATGGGCCATCATTTCCATCCCAGTCAATGTCACCAGCATTCCTACGTTTGAGCTGCTGCAACCACCCTGGACCTTCTGGTAGAGGAGCTGGTCCCACCTTCCACCCATAAGCAACTCTAGGCTGGGAAGGGGAAACCCAGGAATTCTGCTGTTTGGGACTTGGAGCATTTGCAGACAGCAGGAGCCAGGTAGAGGAGGCCACGCCACTGTTCCCCTTCCCCAGAGCCCCCAAGGATATCTGTCTATGGGGAAATGCAAGACCCATGTCCCAGGGCTTCTTGGCCTGAATCTAGAAAAGGGGCAAAAGGCAGGTGGCCTGAGAGCTCTGTGACCTGTCACATCCCACCTGGCTCCAGCCTCCCCCACCCAGGATCTCCTCAGTGTCCTTCACAGCAGTTGCTGGAGTAGTTTAAGAGCTGGTATCTGAGGACTTAACAAACCCTCACTGACTTTTTAGCAATAAAGCCTCTCATCAAGGTTGGAACTGTGTCCTAGAATAAGAGCACAGGAGTGGGAGGAGCCTTCAATCTCTATTGGCCCCATGCCTTTTGTGTTGAGGGGAAGAAATTGTGGCCCAGAGAGAATAAATGACTTGCCCAAGGTCCTTCAGACTGCCCTCTTGGATCCCCACACAGCCTTTTGCTTAAGATCTTAGGAGCCATTGTCCTCTGGGGAGAAGGCTCATCTTGCTGCCTGGTGCTAGGAATCCACATTTGACCTTGGAGGACCCTTGCTCTGGGGCTACAGAACAGTAGCACAGCTGACTGTAGATGAGACCAGAGATGAGCCGAAACTGGGGAGCTAGAGTTCCCACCCCCTCCATTACCTGGTCTACCCTATGCACTTTTCTGCTGCGTGCTGTGGCATTTTGTCATGTCATTCTCCACCAAGCATTCCTTCAAAGGCCTGTCACCGCTCACACTTTATTAAGAACAGTGGGCAGGCAAGGGTGGGAGGGGATGCCAGCTGCTGTGAAGGAGAAGAACCCAACAGGCCAGAGAGGCAGGCTCCACTCAGCTCATAAACCAGGGAAGGGCCTGTGAGCAGGCACCTGCCTTCGTGAGATCCCTTAGCAGGGGGATGTGGAAGGCCCCTTAGGGAAGGTAGGCAGAAAGAAACTGTGAGTGAAGGGTTATAATTCCCACAGCACCCAACCCAAGAGTGAGGGGTAGTGCCAATTTGGGGGTAGGGGAACACAGTCGGGGCTAATCTCCGAGTATCTAGCTCAGCTCCTCCATGTTTCTGGAAGACTTCAATGTTCCTCTGTGGAGACCCTAAAGATGGAGGCCAGGAGAGCCCCTCACTGATCCATGTTCAACTGGTCCCAGGGAAGACTACAGCATTGTAAGTTAAGAAGCACAGGCCTGTCGTCCCCCAGATCTCAGCCATGCCGCTCGAGTCCTCAGTGGGAAGAGGGTGAGGCAAGGGTGACCCCCCACATACCCGTCGGAGGCCTTTTCCGTGCCCCATGGGGCCGGACGCTGTGCCAGGGCCTGAGGGGCAAGGCACGAGATACAGATTCCGGGGCTTGGGGAAGGGGTTAGTCTCCACTCCCCCAGATGTCCAAGTGGTAGGAGCAGGGAGGTGGGGTGGGGGAGGGAATTCTCCCTGGTTCCTCGGCCCGGCAGAGCCTTAGGGAAAGCACTCCGGAGGCCCATTCCTCCTTCCTGCCTCACCCCGCTGGCAGGAAGGAGTCAGGCAGCTGCCTTGTCAGCTACAATGGGGGGAGGCGGGGAAGACGGTGAGGGCAACTCGCTCCCTCTCCTTTCTTCTTCGATAAAGTAAGGCTGTTACACTGCCTTTTTGTTACCCCCTCCACGGCACGTAGGGAGGGGTGAAGCCTCGGAGGGATCAGCAGGCGTAGCCATGGGCCAAGGGGCAAGAAACACTGTTAGGTTCTGCCCTTGGTTCCAGCTGCTCGCTCTGGAGTGGAGTACTTCGGGGGAGGGGGGCTCTGAAAGGCTCGGTGACAGTGCAGAGGCCAAGCCACTCATCAGCAGTGTCCAGCACATGAGGTCTGGTGGGAAATGGAGGGCCTGGAGTCCAGCCTCTGTCCTACCCTCTGGCAGAAACAGAGTTGGAATGGGGGAAGCAGGCAACGGGAGTGGGAAGTTCCTTCCAAGCCTCTTCTCTAGGGGAAGACACCCTTTTCTGGCAGAGTCTGGGGTAGGGCCCCTTCCAGGCAGGGGTGACATCACACATCAGTCATCTCATCCCCCAGCTCTGCATCTTCTGGCTCTCCTTCCTCCTCTTCTTCGTCCTCCTCTTCTGAGGTCACGTTGGGTTCATCAGCTTCTGCCAGGCATTTGGGGCAGGAACAGACAAACAGATAGTTCTCCCTGCAGGGGATAGGAGGACGGTGGAGGGTGAAAAGTCAGGCAGCTGCTGGGATGGAGGACCCAAACCCAGCTGCCCACCAGGTCCCCAGCTGGCACCTGAGGATCTTGTGGCGGCTGTGGCGGCTGCGCTCCCGCTGACAGCAGTCTAAGTAGCTGATACAGATTTCCTGGAGGGCAGAAAAGTGACATTCTGTGTCCTCTATTGGATGGGATTAGGGCCTCCCCAACCACTACCCAATCCCCAACTTCTGCCATATCCCAAGGACCTGAGCTGCCCTTCAGCAAACAGGCGGGCTGCCCTGATCCATTCTGTTGTGCCCTTAGCACACAGATCATTATGAAGCTCTAACAGCCTAATATCTGAGGAAGCGAGGGGACTGCAGTTAGCTTCAGGCTATGGTTAAAGGCATTAAGGGACAAAGTCAGTGGCTGGGTTCAGAAGTTATCTTGGTGTGATGCTACTTGACCTGGAAGAAGATTCAGCCAGGCTGTGTGCTGCACTAACAGCCAGGACCCCAGACCCATGCTGGTTCCCACAGCCCAGGCTGCAAAGAGCCATCTCCAGCTCTCTTAGAAGCTGCAGATATATTAATCAAAAGGTAGCTGGGGCCCTGGCCAGGTGGCTCAGTTGGTTGGAGCATCGGCCCATATACCAAAAGGTTGCGGATTCAATCCCCAGTCGGGGCACATATGAGAGGCAACCAATCAATGTTTCTCTCTCACGTCAATGTTTCTGTCTTTCTTTCCCTTCTTGTCTCCATAAAATCAGAATGAACATACCCTCAGGTGAGGATTTAAGAAAAGAAAAAAAAAAGGTGGTTGGGTTCTCTCAAACACTGCTGTGAGATGTTCTAGTTATTTTTTGAAAAAGTGGAGTGGGGTTACAGCATATCCTTGGGCAGAAAGTCTCATTCCCTGGTGCATGCGGGATTCAACTTCACAACCTGAACTTGGGGCTCTAGCCACTGCTGCTCCCAGTCTCTGGAGAGAACCTGCAAAGCCCACTTCCACCCCCGATGCTCCCCGCAGCTCCCAGCCCCCTCACCTCTCCTGGCTTAATATCCTCCAGGGCAGTGACATGCAAAAGGAAGTTGTTTTCTGGGAAGGAGGTCTCTGCATTGGGGACACAGCTGTGGTTGCCTGGGTCACGAGAGGCAGGTAATTAGGACTGCTAACAAAAATAACAGCCTCAACTCTGGAGAGCAGTAGGTCCCATCCTTTCTTGTTTTCTGTTCCCAGCTAGGGCTGAATGGGTTCTAGACCTCGAATTTCCTGACTCCCTGTCCAGTGCTTTCCTCAAGACCACGGAGCACAGACACAAATGCATGCCCACATCACTTCCTCTGCCACCATCCATGTCTGCCACTGCTTTCCTCCTCACTGGTCACTGTGATGCTCAGTTGTGTTCCCAGTGTCTCACGACGGGAGGGACAGGGCTATGAAAGCACTGCCCATGCCGGACCACTAACTCAGCCCTGTCTGCTGCTGAACATCTGGTAACAACTGAACCAGGCCCTCTGAGAGCCTAGTTTAGGAGGGCAGAGTGGTCCTGCAACCTCGGAAGAGGGATTTGCCATGAGGAATCCAGAGGGTGGGAGGCTGGTATCTAGAACAAAAAATAGTCTGAGCTGACTCTAGTCCTCCCCAGCAGGTGGGGACTGCCTGTTGGTCCGAGCTCTCTCCTCCCGGGGTCCTGAGGGCCTCCTAGGCTCTCGTGACACTTCCTGCCAAATTTCACAGGGCAGTGGTGGTCCACAGCCATGCTTCCTCAGAGTGACAGCTCAGTGCCCTGCCAGAGCACAGGGTCTGGCCCACTGGAAGGTTTTATATATAAACATATATTAAGGTGCCAGCAGTCCAAATGAATGAATGAATGAATGAACTGATGGACCAAAAAGGACCAGAGGACTCTCCAGGAAGCTGAGATCTAACTTCACTCCCAGACTCAACCCCATCAGCCTAGAACGGGCAAACCCAAAGAGATGAACTGTGACAATGAGGCCACCCCTTCTCAATGCAAGGACTCACAGCAGCTCTGAAGCACAAAGAGGCCTGATCCTTCACAGTTAAGAAACTCGCCAGTTGCTGTAAGAAGTAATATGCAGATATTATTCTATCCACTTTATAGGGAAAAGGAAACTAGGTTTGCAAGGAAAGGTACTGCCTCACTGCTGCCCTCTACCACACTAATGTACCTGATCCCTTCCATTTCACCTGAACTTACACCTTTGAGGCACAAGCCTTGCTTTTCGATAAACGATAGCACTCTGATTTGTTCAGCACTCCCCCACCCCCAGAGATCGAGCGTCTGCACAGATCTCAGGACTATTTCTCATCTGCATGTCCTTGGACAGATCTGGAGCTCCCACAGGCACGCGGGATCACGTCCCTCACCATTAACTCAGAGGTCCTTGGGGGAAGACTGTGTCCACCAGCTGACTGAGGGTGGGGGTGTCTCCATCTCACCAACCTGCCTCGATGTCCTTGTACAGCTGGTCAATGAAGGCATCCAGCTGCTCACGGTCCTGAGGCTTCAGCTCCAGAGCATCACAGGCATGGACCCACTGGCTCAGGGAGCTGGGGGCCCCAGACAGTCATGGTTGGAGAGCAGGAGGCCCAGCTCACAGGGCTCTCCACCTCCACGCAAGTTAAACCCATTTCTTTCTCCAGGGCAGGGGACCCATCTACTCCAACAGACCAAAGCTTCCAAGAGCTGCAGACTCCACCAGCTCAGTGATCCCATCGCTGGGTGCAGTCTAGCACTGTGGCCAGAGTCACAGCCTGCCCCACCCTTATCTTGAAAGGAGCCGTGGCTACCATCCTCAGTCAATTTCCCACGAGAGCCCCAAGGAACAGGTCCAATATATCCAGAACATTGTCTCCTAACCTGGTCCCAATTCCTTGACCATTTGTCCCAACCAGAGCAAAGAGAGACCGGAACCCATCTGGAGTGAACCACTGTGGGGGAGAAAGACAGAGGGGCACTCAGATTACCAGCACTTGCTTTTCTTCCCGATGCAACTCTGTTCAGGGAGTCTTCCGTGTCATTCCCACCCCAACTCCAGAAGGGCAAGTGAGCTCTGGCTTAGCTGACCCAGTCGCTCCTACAGAGCTAGAGTAACTGGGGAGGACGCTGGTCACGCCCTCCTCACACTCACCTGGCTGAGTACTTCCTCATAAAGGGCCTCTGTGAACAATCTCCGCAAAAGTTCTAGCTGGCCCTGGTTTAGGAAAAACAGGGAGACGTGAATCTCTGAGGACTGCCAATTAGCACCCAGGCAGGGCCCGGAAGACCTTGAGAGGGTTGGAAAAGGGTCCTCTCTGTAGACTGAGCTTTCCCTGGGGGCAAAGGCAGGCCAGAGTCCTTATCTCCAAAGAACCATGGCAGTCCACTGGCCTGCTTCAACTCAAGAGTGACAAACCCCAAACCCCTCCCTGTTTTGCAGCACTCGAACCAACAGGGCTGAGGAGGCCCAGCTTAGAACATCTGTCCTTACCACCAGCCTCCAGGCTCCCCTAACTAACCTTCAGACCAACTCTCCCCAGCCTCTCCTCAGAATTCACTGCAGGAAGGCCCACTCCAGATGCCTTTCACACATCTGCCTCCACCTTTAGGCAGCTCCTATGTGGAAATCTGCTGCCCTCAATGAGAATTTCTAATTCTTTGATTGGGAGTGGATACTCAGTACATTGGCAGCTATAATTCTCCTGTTTCATTCTGCTCCCTGATCCTGCGGACGCCCAACCCTTCATTTTTCATAATACCTGATGTACCCACTGCTGTCCTACCATGAGGTCCTGCTTTTCCATATCAGGGCACCTCTCCTTCCCGTCATCACCCCACTTCCCAGTTTTAGGTCAACGTTAGGTCACAAAGTCAAATAGCAGCAAGAATGTAAGTGCTCTGAATAGATTTTTGACTGGGAAGGGACCAAATGTGGAGTTCCTCTCAGGAAGCCACAGAACATCCCAGGCTATTGGGATGGAGGGGTCATGGGAGAAGACCAACCTTGAATTTGTCCCCCAAGAGTTTGTGCACAATTTCCTCCTCCTCATTGGCCGTTTTATTACAGAACTGGGAGAAGAGCCTGATCCAACGATCCTTATCCTTAGCCTGCAGTGAACAAACGTTTCAGAGTTGCATGACACATGCACATGCACACATGGACTCACAGCCTTCTGCATCCTTACTGCCACTGTCGCCCATGTGGGGTAGGTAGCCTATGCTTCTAAAGCCCCTGACATTAGAGAAAGACCAACACACCTGAGCTTCTAGGTGGACTCCCCCCCCCGCCCCCCCGCCCCGACTAAGGACTTCCTCCCGATCCTGCATACCCCGACCATCTCCCCTGAGGCCAATCTAGCCAATTCAACGACACCTGGAAAAACAGGAGAACTAGGCTGAGGAACAACATTAATAGAAGGGGTTGCTATGGCTTCTCTCGCTTTACTTAAAAGACACCATCCTAGAAAAGTGGTGTTCACAAATCGAATGCATGAATTGCTGCTGCACAAGAAATCCTCTCAGAGGTCGAAGGCTACAGGCAAGACGAGCCCCCACTCCCCGATACATTTCTACAGTTAGTGACTCCTAAGATTTGAGTAGTAAGCAGCTGTTCTTTCAAGAGCCCGGGTGGAATTCTGCATACAAGCCAAGGCCTTGAGGTAAGGAGGAGACTAAGGCCAAGGGATGAATGAGGCCAGAGTCACCTTCCTGCAAGAATCAGGTGGGCTCACCTGCTTCACTGTGGCCACCATCCGGGCCATCAACATGATGCTGGCAGTTTCAGGGGGGTAGTGAACACTCCTGGGGAGAAAGGAAAAGGTTTGGCCTAGAAATTTCCTCCCAAGTAGCTGATTTCAAGGAAATCCAGTCTGACTGCTACAAAGAACCGTTCCTATCGACCTCATTCATAACCAAAGAAAGAAAATCATCGGCAAGGACTTGGACAGGACTTCGCATTCCTATAGGATTAATGGGGCTTTGGGGGGAGTGTGTAAAATGGCGAGGACGGCGGGACTGGCAGCTCAGAATAAAGGCAGGGGCTGGGTACTGTGACTTCTGTTTAACCCTAAGACTGGGGAGTGGGGCAATCTGGGGGATAGCAACTGAAGAAAAATGGCTGCATCTGCTGAGCCCAGGCAGACAGGCAGGCAACGAGGGAGAGATAAAGAAAAGAAGAGATGAAATGCCACCTACCTCCATGCCTCCTGCAGCTTATTGAGAGGATGCAGGGGGTCATCCTGGGAGGCGCCTGTGCACAGAACCCGATGGTACTGCTCAGCAGCTGCCAGCCGACATTCTGCACTGCAGTACATCACCTGTTGGAGGGGTGGAGGTCAGCACCCCAGGATCTGGCCATCGGGCGAGGCACAGATGTCTCATGTGGTACTCACCGTCTCTAACTGCATTCCTTCCACAAATAGCCCCTGAGCAGTAGTTCAGCAGTGCTGTGCGCTCTGGGGGCACCTACTAACCCAGGCTTGTAAAACCACCAGAAAGAAAGAGAGCTTACTTAGCAGGCAGAAGCGAGCCCCGGCCAGGATCTTAGGAAGAGGGCAAGCTCCCATGTGGCCCATTTTCTAGACAATGAGAGTGGGACAGGGAGGGTGAACCTGGAACAGTAGCCGAGCCTTTCCAATGTCTTATCCTACACTGTGGCTCTCAAGGGCCACAGCCAGGTCCATCCTCACTCCTGTAGCCCCAAAGAGGACTTCAGCTAAGGTCTCTCCCGTCAGTCCCTTTCGGGTACTCTTCCCAAGGACACTCACCTGGCAGTGGGGACAGTTCTGGTGGAGGTCCTTGCGCACAGTGCAGAGCTCAGGGTGAGGCAGCACCTGGCCAGGTTTCCCTGTCAGCCGCTGGGCATTCTCCTCCGCCTTCTCCAGTGCCCGCAGGCAGTGGTCACAGGCTGAGGGTGAGAGCCAGACATGACAGTATGTCTTGAAGAGTAGGGGGCAAATCTGTCCTTTTCACAGCAGTATCCCCAGGGCTAGAATAGTGCGGGGCACATAGAAGGTGCTCAAAATGTTTGGGAAGGAAGTGAATGAATATGTTAAAGAATGAAATGAATGACTAGATTTCACATGCATTCAAAGGTAGATGATTCCCTCTTCCCTCACCCTGCTTCTCAATGGATGTAGTCTGTGGGGCTCCCCTCCCTTCCCTCAGATCAGCCTTTCCCCACATTCTAGAAAAAAGTGACCCTCCTTCCAGTTTGTCTCTTGCCTAAGAAAAGGGTAGGGGAGAAAAAGCATGTGGCTAGCTTCCAATCCCTAATGCAGCCTTTTTTAAACCAAGAGGAATGTGGCCTCCTCTTGGTACAGGGCTCCACTTTGGCACAGAGCCCTTCAGCACGATGTCCAGTCCCTTATATGATGGGGCTAGACTCTGAATTCCACCTGAGTCACAGTCCTCCCCTGGGAACACTTTGGAACAGCCTCTCTCCTACAGGCTCACAGCCCCAAACAGCCTGAGATCAGACAGGGCAGTTCTCCAAGGGAAGGTAGCCTTTCCTCCCATCATCCCAGAGGCATCCGCCAGTAGGGATGTCTGCAGCTCTTTCCCTGCACGGAAGCAGCTGGGCCCAGCAGCCATGAGGAATGGGAGAGTTGTGCTCACCTCGGTAGTGATAAAGTGCATTCCAGAGGAATTGTGCAGCTACCAGCGGCCGTTCTACAAAGATGGTCTCCCCCTTCCGGATCAGCTGTGTGGCAAATAGCCCCTTTCCCTATGAGGGCAGAGAAGGAACAGGATTCCCATTAGAAGAGCCAGAGGACATAGTTCCAAGGCTCCCAGAGAGTGACCCAGCCTCGCCCCCACATGCTACCTCTCAGCAGAGGCCTCTGCTGCTGGAGGGCTCACGAAACATGGTCAGCACTCCCATAACTGCCTCCTCTGAAAACACAGATCTCACCTACTTGCAGTCACACTTCATTCTGCCTGTTCAGAGGAGAAGGCCTGGGATGTCAGCTATCTCACACTACCAGAGGAGAAGTTTTAGAATGGCCAGGGTAGGGCCAAGGCTCACAGCAGGCTAGGGCCTCCTGTACCAGGAGCTGGTATCAGCAGGGCAGCCTTCTCTGAGTCACCCACATGCCCTGCCAGGATCCTGGCAGTGCTGCTGCTGCTAATGGTTGCAAAGAAATCCTACACCACAGGAGGGAGGCCTAGCTTGGGGGAGAACGTACTTACTTCCCTGGTCGGGCAGGTACTCATAGCACCTAGCACAGTACCTGGCACCCAACCACATCTCAGGGGTTACTCCGAAAGGAATGACTGACCCTCTCCCCAACCCTATGCTTACTTGCTGTGAACCACTGAGTCAACTGCTTCACTTCTTTGCATCTGTTTCCCACGTGAAAAGTGAGTAATTTAATAATATCAACCAGGTAGTACCCAGCATGCAGTGATATAGCACAGGGGACTGTGCCTCATGAGCTGCAGCTCCTTACTACCCAAAGTGAGGGGATGGACTGGCTGCCTGGGCATCCGCTGGGAGAATGTTAGAAATGCAGAATCTCAGGCCCTACCCCAGACCTGCTGAATCAGAATCTGCACTTTAACAAGATGCCCAGGTGGTTCATATGCATGTTAAAGTCGGAGAAGCGCTGGCCTAAAGCACCTAACACATCACCTGGGGGTGACGGGCTGAAGGATGAGAAAGCAGTCACTGAACTGCCATCACTCAGAAGTGCAAAGGGACCCTGGAGACAGCTTTAGAACCCAGGGAAGGTACTGGTCCCACCAGACACTTACTCCCACTGTTCACTTAGAGAAGCAGGTGGTGCTCCTGCAAACGCTAACTGTCACAAAAAGGGAGAGAGAAAAATAATCAGCACAGCAGTGAAATGTCCTGTCACATGGCTTCATGGGTAGCTCCGTTTTCTTCTAGTGCTGGAGCTCTGGCTAGACAGGGGCACCACCCAAAGTCAGAGCAGCGGGAAGTGTGGACCAGGCCAGGCCCTGAGCAACCTATGAGCCACAATCTCAACCTCTGCACAGCTCTAGGAGTGGGGCTGCTGGGACAAAACCACTGGGCAAAGCCATGGATGCACTTTGGTTGTCTTCCTGGAAGCCCTCCCTCTGCACTTGTGGTTCCTGAGACCCAATCTAGCAAAATGAAAACTGGGACTTCTGCAATGGGACAAAAAGATATGAGCATTACCTCCGACAATCTTAAATCTCAATATTACATAAATATCCATCTCTTTCTTGAGGACCAAATATAGAAAATATTTAGTAATCAAAACAAAGTGAAAAGAAAAAAAGCTGTTCCTCTATAATATCACGCATCCCTAACACCTATGAAAGTGTTGCAAAAAAACAGCTCTAATTCGTATTTCAAAAAAACTTGGAAATGAATGGAAAGGGCACAAACCATGCAAATATATTTCCAATTTGAAAAATAAGTTTTATAAAAAGAGTGTACAAAACCATAAGACTATGTGTAAATTTAAAAATCTTAAATGGATGATTTTATTTAAAAAATATGAATTACCAAAACTTAATCCAAAAGCAAGAAAGCCTAGACAGACTAATAAGTGTTTTTTGGCTGATATGCACCAGTATGGCATTCTGGTTGGCATCATAGTATTTGGTTAGGTTTCTGTTGTGATAGGTCATGTCTCTGGCATAATAGCTGGTAAATTTTTAAAAGGCATTCCTGCCAATATCCATAGAAGCAATAAAGTGGTCAAAACTACCCCACGTGAGGCCCCTAGTGTATATGGCTTTATGAGCCAGCTCTGTCAAACCAAAGAATAACTCTCATGCTATTTAAACTCTTCAATAACAGGGAGAAGTGTAAAGCTTCTCCATTTTACTAAAACATAAACATAACTGATGTGGTAATCTGGGGAAATTACACAAAATAAAAATCACAAACCTCTCATTTGATTACTGTAGATGCAAAGAGCCCACAATAACCTATCTTGTCACTAAGTCTGGGTAGGTATATGATTTTCTCTCACAGATTAGGTGCAGTCGTGGTGAGGG